>JAMXBB010000002.1:10566608-10786482 GCA_024138015.1 Lumnitzera littorea
GGTACTAATTATGGGTAATTAGGGAAATTAGGTAAAGAATATGAGAAATTAGGAATATGTGAAAATATAAATTACAAAATTAAAAAAAATAAAGTTATTTAGATAATATTATAATTGAAATCAGAAAAATAATAAATCGGAATTAATATTTAATTTTAAGTAAATATCTTAAAATGTAAGATTTTTACACATCGGGAATAAATCCGATATCCCAATTAGGGTTAGTGTGTACCGAATAGTTAGAATACCAAAAATTACGACCCAATAGGATATTTGAATACCCGAGCATAAGGTGATTAATGTTACATTGGGGATTCGAGCCTAATTACGACTTAGGAATTAAAACTAGAGTCTAGTTTAGGAGCCGAACCCCGAAATAAAATACAACGAATTATTAATACGTTGTAGGTATATATGAGGAAAATGAGTTACATTATAAATTAGAATAAGAATCCATAAAAATAAGTACTAAAAGGACCTCTTTGCATTATAGGACACCCAGAAACAAATCAGCTCGCAATTTGAGGATCGAGCGATCGAGCAAATTCAAGTAAGTTGGGTTATTGCTTATTGTAATAGAGTACTAGTTTTGTAGTGCTCGGAGACTTAGGCTTGTATATGCTTGTGATTGTAAATAGTTTGCGCATGTGTTTGATGTATCTGAATTCGTGCTGGAATTTGTGCTGTGAGTGATTTTGTGACTGATTTAATTGGTATGAACTTGTTTGAAAACCTTAACCGGAATTTAATCTTAGTCAACCATAATAACCGAAAACGTCATGCATTGCAACCCGTTAGGGGATCATAGGACTCTCCAACCAAATACCGACCCCTTCGAAAGGGATAGCGCAGGATTGCAAAATGGTCCCTTCTTCATCCTTAGTCGAACTAAGTGACAGGAGAGGAGGTCGCGGCGGGGGTGAAGTCAATGGTTCGAAGGTAGTCGCGAGAGGAGCGAGGTCTCCATTGCACAAGCCTGGGTTTGGTTGTGAGCTGCTGCATAACATGGAACTCCTCAACCCGGATCGGAGCGGGTGAAATTTCTCTGATTTCACAACGGACCGGACTACGTTGTGCGATGACACTTGATTGTTGCATTGCATGAAAATAATTGTTTGATAACCCTGTTTGTGCTTGTATGCATTCACGAGTCTCCAATTCAACTTACTGAGCTGAAGTTGCTCATACCCTTATAGATCCTTTTGCAGGTTCTGATTTGTAATCTCTTCAAGTACCATGCCGCCCTACAATTATCCAGAGGTTAGTCTTTTTGAAGCCAGGGGTGTGAGGATCAAGTTATTTAGCTTAATGTGTAACCAGACTGACCTTGTAGTTAAAGGATGAAGACTGTTAGTTATTCTGTAAATTAGTAAACTGTAGTTATTATGTAAATCTTCCTGGGAAGCTCTGTGGACTTATTTATATGATTATCTATGTTTAATAGTAATTTGAGTTACTTATCATATTTGTAGTATAATCTTTAATCGAACTGTTTACTTCAAAGTGAGTGGTCGTCGACGCCTTGTGTAGATTATCTCTATGGTAGGAACTGTGAGGCCAGTTTCTATCATAGAATGGTTTACACGGCGGAACTGTTGCGACTTCGCGACTTCGGGGCGTAACACCTCGTACCTTATCTTATAAGAGTAATTTCAAAAAAATTGTTATCGAAAAACTATTCTTATGATTTTCAATATCTATCTGATTGAGTAGAATATGGATTAATACCTTATATAAGGTTACTTGCTAACCTCCATAAGGGCTCATATAAGAGAGTAATGAACCAATCAGTTATGTTGATGAATAATTATAGATGTACTGTTTACATGTAATTTTAGTCTGTGGTGTATATAAGCTTTGAATTGACCTGAATACAAAACCGCTACAAATTTTAGCAAAGCCGGTCAATTCTTAACCGCGACTATTGATTTGACCAACAATAAATTTAAGATTAGATTTGAAGGGAATTATCAGCACCATATTTTTCCTACCGATTTAATCGGACTTTTTCCACCCTAGCTAACTTCAAGGAGCGTGAAGAATAAGTTCTCTATTCACTTTTTCTTTTCCTTTTTTTTTTTTTTAAATAAAAAACAAATTGCAACAAACGTTCAAATATGCTGTACTCACTAACTTGATGAAATTGTTATATTAGGTCATATAGAATAGAGATACAATCAGGACAAGTTTGAAATGGATTTAGTAATCTCAATATTCATTCACTTATTTAGAGGATGTCTCAAAACCAATCCAAAAATCTATAGGATTTTAAGGGTGTTACTCAAAACTCGCTTGATAAGTTTGTTGAGAAGTTTGGTTCCCTAACTTAGAACTCGTTTTCCTCTCCCTAACAATACGCTATTTAAATTTAATTGCATAAATTAAATATGTAATGTAAAGATTAAAAAAATCAAAGTATTGAAAATCTATAAATGTAAAGCAATGTTACGAATCAATAGTGAAATGTTAAATTATAAATTGCCCATAATTTATTTTAACAAATAGGAAGCTTTCCATTCTTTTTACAAGCAAAGCAAACCTCTAAAACTATTGTTTAATTAAATTACATTACCGTCTTGTCAAGAAAAAAAAAACTTTTATACTATGTAAACAAAAGAATGATATATATTATAATATGAATATCTTTATAATTATCATCTATATAGTTTCACCCTATAATAAGGGAGAGAAAATGTTTTCCTCTTGACCAAAAAATAAAAAATAAATAAATAAGTTATAAATAAAAATATCGACTCTATAAGTAAAGTAAATTTAATGATTGTATATCAAAATATAACAACATCTTAATATTAGTATGAACCCAAAAGGATCAAGATTTTTTTTATTATATTAGATTTATTGTAATTAAACATAATGATATCATATCTATACTTAATTAAGAGCACGCAATCAAAGAACTTACTAATTTTCTGATCGATAATTTTTATTTCTTATAATATATAGGTTTTTCAATGAGTGTTTTTAGAAAACCTAAAACCTTATAGTGTTTTTAAGTATTTTCTCGAAACATATCCAAAAATCTTATCAAGAAATACTCAATAAGGTTATTATTGGATTGGATAAGTTAGGAATCTGTTACCACTCAGTTATGACCCTAATACGAAATAAACATATTCTCACTTTTTATGTCCCCCGAATATTGTTAGGTTGAATTCATTATTTATTTGATTTGGAAAACAATATATATTAGAAAACAAATTTACGAAGCAAGAGAGTCATAAAATAAATAAATATGGATCCACGTATTTCTGTGCTAGCCATTAATTTATTATTAATGCAGATTAGGGTTTTGCATACGTGACTTTGTCAGAGGATTGCCCCACTTTTGCTTTTTTCTTCCCAAAGTTAAGCTTTCTTTTTCACGCCACTATGGCGCATTTAATACACGCCAATATGAATAAACAACTATTGTTTCTTTCCCATATATAATATTACTCAGTCCACAAATAACAATAATTGATTATTTTAACGAGTTTCTCTAGGCCCATGTTAAGCTTTAACCGATTGGATTTACTAGGCACCAGCTTTGGGTCCTTAGCTAAACAAACAAATTAGAGAGTTGAAAGTGGGAGTCAAATTAAATAAATCTATTCCTAAATTATTTGAATTCAACTTGAATGTAGCCAACTGGAGTTTGAATTTGAGCTATTCAAATATTATCTAGTTGAACTTGAAATTTATGATATTCAATTTGATTAGTTTGCAAACTTAGCTATAGTATCTAGTATAAATAAGGTCTCATATAAATTTTGGAAGGGGTTAAGTAATGATATATAATGCTAAGGTATAGAATGTTAAGATAGCACTAATTAGAAACCTTTAGGTAAAATTATTCAAAAATTCCAATTAGTATCGGTCACTTAATTATTAACTATTTCTGAATTTAGAATGTCACAAATGATATCAGATTTAATCTTTTATTAGTAAGTTGATGATTAAAAAATGAACAAACGAAAAAGATGGTGTGCTTGCTTCATCCCATTTTATAGAAGAAGTTTGATGAGAATGGGAAATGTTACTGGAGTATAACTCCTAATGCACTTTCAAGATAACTAATTGATTGAGAATGATGAAAAAATTGAATCATATATGAAAAATCGGGAAATCGGGAAGTATAAGCCTAATTATAAGGCATCACAAGAGGGACATTAGGTAAAGAAAGTGGGGGATAGGGGTGGGCATAGGGTAGGGAAAGGGAAGGAGAGGGAGATTATAGTATATTGTACCTCATGTAAGTGATGTTTTACGTGACTATGGGAGAGGTTGAGCAAGGGCATATGATTAAGGTACAAAAGTATTAACATAATATTAGTTATAAACTTTTGAGCAGGTAGTTGCCAAAGACCCATTGGTGTTTTTTACTTAACCATTTACTATTATTAGCCTAGGTGTTGCATTAATTAAACTCAAGTTCACATTAAATGTTAATCTCATTTGAATCGTGTTTAGACATAATTATTATTTTAGTGATATATATAAAATATATTTTTTCAAATTTCAAGTGAAAGCAAGCTTAATCAATTCCAGTTCAAGTTTATTAGTATCACTTCAAGTTAAGCTTTAGTTCATTGAGTACTACTTTTAGTTAATATTGAGCTTGAGTTTAAAATTATAAACTTAATCGAGTTCAAACTCGAGCTTTAGTTTTTAAATGTGGGTCATATTTGAGTTAAGCTCAGTACTATATCATTTTGACTTAAATTGTTTATAACCTTAATTGAAAGTAAAACTTGTCCTTATGATCTTAAGGCAGTTTTTAGAACCATTGAATTGGACAGTTTTCAATTTCAATTTCAAATGGTTTCGATTAGTTTTGCTTGTATTTTATTTTTGAAAATTAAGAAATTGCTAGCATTTGAAAGGTGGAACTATGCAACTGGTTCATTTCTTAGTAGTGAATCAACCAAGCTACTTTCATCCTTAGGTTAATTTGGAGCTTGGTTGTTGTTAAGCCTAGTTCATCATAGTACAAAAACTTTAATCCCATTTTCATATATCCACACTATAATATTACAAATAAGAATGAGCTAAGTATAGAGTGGGTAGTAAATAGAGATGGGATATTACCCATATTCTAACTTTACAAGTTCTAAGAATTTGGAATTGAATCTACCTTATGACTCTTTAAAACCATTACAAAACTAATACCTTACAATATTTATAATATATAGGGTACTTTATGAAACTTGTAAAATATAAAATAATTTGCATTGAACATACTTATATGAAACCTAAAGTTTGATATATAAAGAAGTGAATTGACATGCGAAGATAAATAATAGAAAAATATATATGAGAAACTAGTTTGCATACTTATCTTATCACAACAAAAAAATTTAGTAATGAAAAGAAATGGGATAAGATATGAAAGATATAGGTAGGATTAAACTATTAATGGGAATGAAATAGGCAAGAAAGGTAGAAAATATAAAGGTACAATTGAAACAAGAAAGACGTAAAAATGAAATATTATAAGTTTAAGATTTTTTATGGATGATAGGCCTAAACTATGTTTATTTATTATTTATTTTAAATTTAGAACATCTAAGATATAATATAATATTGTTATTCATTATTATTATTAAATAATCTTTATAAGGTGTATAGGGGTATTCCATGAACTTTGCCACTATAGCTTAGAATCGAGCTAAGAGGTTACATAGTGAATACATTGTATATAAATATTTTACTCATATCTAATTCTATGGTGAATTATTGTAACTTATATTTAGAATTTATCCTATAATCTTCAATACGATCCAAATCCTACCCTTTCGAATAAGATATTCTACAAACAGGATATAATAAAATTATCTGGTTTTTCTTAATTTTGAGACTTTACATAATATACTTTTTTGTCGGAGTTTCCATGCCATGTATAACCCCTATAATGTGCTGAATGCACCAAATTATAAAAGAAATGTTAATTTGACAAACTGTTATATTTGTTTTGTGAGATATAGTTTTCGACCTTAAAAAAATAGATAATGCATTAACAATTTAAAAGAAACGTTCAGATAAAAAGATCATATTAATATGAAGTCCTTTCTTACATTTTAATAAATCGAAATATTTAATTATCACAATTGTCCCATTCCACTATCTTTGTTTGCTAAATAACATTATCATACAGGATTAATCACGTCTACTTAATATTAAACTTTTAAGAAAATTAAGAGAACATGATAACCAAAAAAACCAAGAGAACTTTATATAGGTGGAAAAAAAAAAAGAAAGAAAGATAACAAGAACAAAAAACAAAAAAAGAAAAAGCAAAAAAAAAAAAAAAAAGAAGGAATAAAGATGATCACACAAGTTTACATCTATACCCATGCCCCTCTTTTCATTACCAAACAGAACTTGATCTGAACCCTCCGTAATAATGAAAATATATATTTATATATCCGTATTTGTATAAATGAACGGTGAGTGATGATCAATAATGTTTTGATACACAATAGCAACAACACATAGTTTCTAATGAAAACTAACATTAGGATTTAAAAAAAAAATTATCATATATTAAAATTTTATATATATTTATATATTATTAATCTATTTATCAGATGTGTTAGTAATTTTGTATACCACTAATAAAAGGCAGACGGAACGCACCCCCTGCGCACTATAGCAAACCTACGCGATTAAATACTTATTATTAGTACACCCTCCCCGTTTACTTTCACTGAAATCCCCACATAAAAATTTTAAAAACAAAAATTTAAGAAATTTTTATTTTTAATTTTTTGTTCCCTTCTCTTCACACACAAACCAAACACATCCCGTCACAAAAATAAAAAAAAAAAAACCCCAATTTTCCCCTAAATCGCCGATCTATCGGAACCAACCGTAAACCCTAATTCTCCTCTCTTAACCCCAATTTTCCCACTGTTCATAACTCTCTAGGGTTTGTTCAAGTAAAAAAAAAAAAAAAAAAAGGCAAGCTTTCTTTTTCAGTGTGTTTTTGTCTGTGTTACACTGAGATTCAAGAATTTGAAGTTCGAGTTCTTCAATTGCTTCGAGAAGAAAAAGGACACGTGTCGATCTGGTTTTAATTCAGTCTCATTTCAGCTCAAATCTAAGTGAGTCACTGTTTTCTCTTACTTTAATTTCGTCAATTTCGAACTAGGTTTTCTCCAACCTTTTTGCATGTGGGGAAGGTGAAATTAGGTGCTTGATTTAGGTGAAATATGTGTGGTTAGTTAGTGCAGTTAAGTTCGTTGTGTGTTAATTTAAGTTTAATCTGGTAGTTAGTTTAGTTTGCAATTTTAGGGTTTTCTACTTCTGGTCAAATGTGCTTGAATTTATCGTAATTAAGATCTTAAATTAGTGATTTGTTAGTTAAGTGAAGTGAATTTATGATTTAGGAGCTGGATTTTGCTTTTGAGTGATTTCTAGGGTTTTTGAGCTCCTGAATTTTAGTTCAATTCATTTGTCTGAGATTTGTTGCGGTTTGGAGTTTTCTGGTTTTCACTGTTTAATTAAGTCTTTGAATTTGATGCGTAGTTGAAATTCTGTGTCAAAAAGCAGTATTTGCTCTATGTGAAGAATTTGATCTGTAAGATCATACTGGATATTTACTGGCTCTGTTTGTGGTACCCACTAGCTGTCTTTCCCTGTGATCTTTAGGGGATCATGTTGCAGTTTTGTTATATAATCTACTGCATTGTATTCTTTTTGTTGAATGAAAGCAAATCAGGAATTTGAGTAAGAAATTTGGATCTAATGGTGGAGCTGCAAATTATTTAGGGATGCGAGTGATGCTATCATATTACTAGTTGAAGCTCTCCAGAGTTCTGCTTTTATGCCTTTCGTGGCTCAGGATTTAAAAGCCTTAAAAAGTTTGTTTCTGTCAAAATGCAGACATGAAGATGTGGTTGAATGTGAAAAGCAAACAACTTTATCTGCTGGGAAGGTTGAGCTGATTGTCCACTTTACAGAAGTTGTTATTGTTTGAGGTTCTTTATACTTCTTCATGGATGTAAACAGAGAAGAGGCTCTTAAGGCAAAGGAGTTTGCAGAGAAGCGGTTTGCGGAGAGAGACTTTGCTGGTGCAAAAAGTTATGCACTGAAAGCAAAAGCACTTTGGCCTGGATTGGAAGGCATAGCTCAGATGTTAGCCACATTTGATGTATACTTGGCTTCTGCAGCAAGATTAAATGGTGAGATAGACTATTATTCGATTCTTGGATTAAAGCCATCAGCGGATAGATATGCTGTAAAGAGGCAGTATAGGAAGTTGGCTGTTTTGCTACATCCCGATAAGAACAAATGTGTGGGAGCTGATGGGGCATTTAAACTTGTCTCTGAAGCGTGGACTCTGTTGTCAGATAGTGCAAAGCGAGGCTCTTACGATTTGAAGAGAAATCAGCAGTTCTCTTCCATGGTTTCACAGACAAATTATTCCTCTGCTCATACTACTGGGTCAACAGGATACAGCAACTGTTACAATTCGTCAGCTCCTCAGGCTAGACTTGATACTTTCTGGACTGTTTGTACCTCATGTAAAGTTCAGTACGAGTATCTTCGTAAGTATGTGAACAAGAGACTTTCATGTAAAAACTGCCGTGGAATTTTCGTTGCTGTAGAAACAGGGGCAGCCCCTGTTAATGGCTCTTTTCCTTATTGTCCTTATACATATGCACCAAACAATGGATATGTGAATCATGGTTCTGATGGCATTTCTTATATCCCAACAAGTACTACTTATTACACAGGAAATGGGTATGGAGGGTATCATACCACTCAAGGGTATGACTATGCTGTCAGTGGGTCTTTTCAGTGGGGTTCTCATTCTGGAAGTTCTACTGTTATAGCGACTCCTAATGGGGCTTCCACTGCATCTGTTGACACAATCTATCAGGGTAACGAAGATTTCCATAAAACTAGACATAGATCAGCTCCCAGTGTGAGGCCGCCGGTCAAAAACACTCAGGTTGAGGTGGATCCAAACTTGCCTGTTGGTATCAATCCAGCATTCCTTACCAAGTCTGGTAGGATTGATAAGAGAAGGAAGCTTGTTGTAGGAGCTGAGTTTAGAAATGGCTCTGAAGTAGTGGCAATAAAATCTCCTTCAGAAACAAATTTGGCCAATGGAAATGCCAGCACTACAAGTGATCCAAAATTTCCAGTTGCAAGTGAACTGACAAGGCGCTGCTCAGCTATGCCAGCATTTGATGCCAGAAAATTGTTGATTGAGAAGGCACGGATGGTGATCCGAAAGAAGTTGGAAGAGATGAAGCAGGCTGCTGCAGTAGCAGCAGCAGCAGCTACAGAGGAGGAAAAAGTATGCATTGAAGCTCCTCAATCTAAGGCATCTATGGGAAATGCTGGTGGACCAAATGCGGAAACTTTAAGTCATCATGCTAGACCAGGTAAAAGTGGACCAGTTTCTATAACAGTCCCTGACCCTGATTTCCATGACTTTGATAAAGATAGGTCAGAAGAATGCTTTAAGCCAAAGCAGATATGGGCCTTGTACGATGAAGAAGATGGCATGCCTCGTCTCTATTGTCTGATACGTCAAATCATCTCCCTGAATCCATTTAAGATCCTTATTACCTATTTGAGTTCGAAAACAGATACCGAGTTTGGTTATGTCAACTGGATAGACAATGGATTTACCAAGTCGTGTGGAAATTTCAGGGCATATAACTCTGATGTTGTTGAACAGGTGAATATTTTTTCTCATGTTCTGAGTAAGGAAAAGGCAGGCAGGGGGGGCTGTGTGCGTATTTTTCCAAGAAGTGGAGATATTTGGGCTGTTTATCAAAATTGGTCTCCAGATTGGGACAGATCTACACCAGCCAAAGTACGGCATCAATACGAGATGGTGGAGGTTTTGGATAATTATTCTGAAGAACTTGGCGTTTGTGTTACCCCCCTCATGAAGTTGGCAGGATACAAGACGGTGTACCACAGAAACCCGAACAAGGATGTGCTTCGATGGATACCCAAGAGGGAGATGGTCCGCTTTTCACACCAGGTACCTTCTTGGTCCCTTAAAGGAGAGTCGAGTAATTTTCCAGAAGGATGCTGGGATCTGGATCCTGCAGCAACTCCTGATGATCTACTTCACTCTGGAATGGAAGTGGAAGTTGAAGTCGAGGCTGAAGTTTAAACAAGAGATCTAGAGAGCAAATAAGGACCACGTGGGACTTTTATCTAGCATTTTTTAGACGATTTTAGGTCTAACTGTAAAAAAAAGAAAAGAAAAGAGATATTCCATACATGGCTAGCGGCCAATGTAACATTAACCCAGATGGATTTGGAGTGCGCAATATTTAACTCCATCATCTGTGTCTACATTTCTGAATCTTATTGACTGTTTGTACGCAGAAGTCGGTGCGCCTTTACCTTGTGCGTAGGAGCTTTTAGTTCAAAATGACATAGAACACACCTGTAGAAGTGGGGCTTCGTGACAAAGGTGGGTTTTCTTTTTCCTTGTTCTTTTTTCCTTTACGTTCTCAGGCTGTTGACTGCAGCGAAGTGCAGAAAGTCAGCTACAGTGTTTGCCATCTTTTTAGCAGTAGCGGGGTTGTTAGATTTTAGTTCTGCTCTTGTCATATTCATGTAACAGGAACACACCCATCTTTATGTTTCCTGGGATGTTTTTTGCTTTCGTTGTGCACGAACGGTCCTTGGAATTCAGTGGGATGTTAATGTTATGCCCCTCCAATCCAAGGGCCATCGATCTTTTCGGGATCTTCTGTGGCTGGATTTTTGTTCTTGTAATTTATTTTATTTTTATTTATATTTTATCATTGAAATCTTAATGGAGCATAATCGTCTTCCCTCTAACGGAAGAAAGAAATTTCTTTGCAATTCAGGGTTTCGAAATTGTAATCTAACCAGAATTATTTGCTTCGCGGGCAATTTTATGTATTATGAGTATGAGAAATAAAAGTTTGATTAAATTCTCAGTTGTGTTTACAACAATTCGGTCGGTGATTTTAGTTGGATTTATTTCCTGTGAAGGGCTTATCTAATCGACGTGACAATGCCAGAAGTAAAACCTCGCCCTTGGATTTAATAATTCAATTTCCAAATTATATCGGGACTGCGTAAATGCATTTTCTACAGTTTAGACCAGCCAAAAGCAAATTGGAATCTTTAAATTGAACTTTCAGGAGTATGGTTTATAAAAATAAAATAAAATAAATTAAGTGAATGAGGATGTCCATTTTGTAAATGAGAAAAATTGTGATGTCCCGTTTTTTAAAGTATAGTATTGAATTTTTATTAAACATGTTGATTGAGTAACACTTAGATGGATGATCTTTTAGAAAGCAGTAGATATTAAGAAAGATACCATGCTGTAAGTGTGTATATATAAAATTTCATTTGTTTATCGAGCTAAACCTATATAAGGATTGGTTTTAAATCATGAACTAACACGATGGGCTTTACAATTGGCTTAGCTTAGATGGGGATAGGCCTGAATCGACTTAGCTTAGATGGGGATAGGCCTGAATCAGAGCGACGACATGTTTAGTTTTAAACGCTTAGGTGGTTTGACCTTAGAGAACCTTTGACTTGATGGTTCCTTGAACTAGTAGGTTGACTTGTCAATTTAGCTCCGCATGAACTTTAATTAATTAAAATAAAATAAAACAAACATCATTATTTTTATATGGTTTAAATTAATTATTTTGAAATAGAAAAAAATCTCAATCGCGAATAAAAGTAAACTATTCATGCATCATTATATATCTACATAAGTTATTTGGGAAAGAAAATAGAAATATGCGAGTAAGTTGCAAATTATTAACAGTAATTGACTGAAATATGAAAAATTAAATTTAAAAAAAAAAAGGCATGGTTAACGGCCCCTCAAACCGGCCAGTTTACTCAAAACATCTCGGGCTTGTAGTCTTAAAAGCCTGACTCGATTCAGCTAATCGCCACTTCCGGACTGATTCGGTCAATTGCGCACATCTATATCGAGTGAATAGGGGGTTGGGGATCTTCCATTTATGTGGTTGCACGGACTAGATGCCAGGATTTGCTAATTTACGCACTGGTTTATAGGAAGACTAGAAGGCAAAGGTATTAACAGATGCATGGCTCATATATGATGATGTGACTAAACCTAATGCTATGGCTGTGGATAATATGCCTAATGGAGACTGTTAACCTGGAAATGAGTAGGGGCCTCTTTTGACAGTATCTGGATAACGATGTTAATCACCTTGTGAAAAATGTAAGTCGACAATTGTGGTGAGGATGACTGGAAATGACAACCCTCATTGCTCTAAAAAATCTTGTAAGTATGAGATTCAATGAGGACACTCCATCTGTGGACCACAATTTGAGGTCTAACTTTTATTAGAATGATTGCCAAGTCTGAAAATGGTGATTGACAATGAGTTTCACAAGAGAAATTAATCTTGTATTCCTTAAAATCATGATGAATTTAGAGAGGTTAGAAATTTTGTTGGAGGAGGGCTTTATAGTGACAGTTTTTGAAAGGGTTCCTTCAATTTCTTTTAAAAATTTATGATAGCTCTTCTGTATTTTTTTTTTCCTTTTTCACTCTTTTGATTGAAATAATTAGCTATTTCCTATTATAGCGTCCAAATCATTCAAGGCGATGAAGTAAAGATGGATCCAAAAATCTAAAAATTTGAAATTCACTTCTTATGCTTAACTCAATTGATAACTAAATTAGATACGAGTTATGTACAAACATAATTTCACTCATATAGTTGTTAAAATCATGATTTTACTGTTCATTTTAATGTACGGAATCAATAAAATCGTAAATTTATAAAAGTATATATTAAAATTTATAATTTTATTAAAAATTTAAATATAAATGATTTTATAATCATTTTAATTAAAAAAAATTATAAAATCATAAATTCATAAAATCATATCTTTTAACTTCTAATGTTAACAATCATGTTCACTCAAATGTTGAAAATGTTCATGGATCCTTCTTTGCGTCTTAAATCCTTAAGGAAATTGAAAGTTTAGTATATACAATATTAGCTGTGCATTAAAAGTATCCGACTTCCAACCTTTATTAGGAGGTTGGATTTAAGCAATAAAGATAAATTTAAGTTAACTTAAAAGTGTAAGAAGAGGGCTCAAGGCTATAGCTAAGCTTACATAAAATGCGTCATGGTACGTCATGTCAATTGGACAAATATTGAACAAAAGCGAGAGAATTAGAGGGAAATAACCTTTCAAATATAGAGGTATAGTTCTAAGAAAATAGAAGTTCAAAAGGGTACGGAAAATATCCTTTTGTTATATCTTCTCTAATCTAGCTCGGGTGGCAGCGGTGATTTTTGTGCCCAAACCATCGTTCTTGAAGTTTAAGCAAGGATAATTGACATATCCCTTTCATATTTGGGGGTTTTCTTTACCGTTTCATGTCTCAGGTTTGCGATGTTACTTGGGAACGGCATCTTCTCTTGGGGATTTTCTGAGGATTTTGGACGTCATGTCACCCCATGTCTCTCTCCACGCGCATGCTTCACGATATGGGTGGAAACAAACCAATTGGTTTCACTAACCCCTCGAATTTAATTCAATTACAATTGAGCCGGATTCTCACTTCAGTTATTCGATTAGCAAATTAAGCCGAGATTAACTTTTACAATGCTAAGCTTATCATGTTTGCAAATCTAATCAAGCTTGACGTAATTTTTAAGAAAAAATATAAAAAAACTTTCACATTTACCTCTTTTTCTATTTAAATCCCTATCATTTAAGAAATTTCATTTTAGTACTTAATATTTGCAAAAAATTACAAAAAAGTCTTTTTATTAGCATGGACATGTGGTAAAATATGATTCGTTCAAATAATTAACTTGATAAATAAATTAATAATATATATTATATAAGTGAAATTCATAAAAATACTAAGAAATATAGAAAAATAATAAAAAATAAAAAAATAAAAATCTAAAAGATAATATATATTATTTATTAATATGTATTTATACACATATAAATTAATATTTATTTTAACATAAATTAATAAAAATTAAAAATAATAATCAAAATAACAAAATCAAATCCAACTATCCTAAGGCTAGGGGGAGGTTGAAAAACGGCTCTAAGTATAAGTGGTTTGTGTGATCCATTGCCCTTATAGGTGGTGAGTAGTCACCTACGGCCACCCAAAATTAAAAACAACAACAATAATAATAATAATTCTGATTGGGTTTTAGGTGGTTTTCCTTCTTCTTCGTCTTCTTCTTCTTTTTTTAATGTACTTTATGCAGCTATGGTGTTAGCCCACCACCTAAGGGGTTGAGTAAACAACTTTAATGGAGGGTAGCCACTTACAATTGCCATTGGGTCGTGCATTCCACTTGCACTTGTGAATGTTGTTCGATTACTTGTGGGGGGTCATGTCACGGGCTGTTTCTCTAAGCTCATTTTTTTTTCTTTTGTACATTATATAAAGATGTCTATTTTATGTAAAGTTCATAACCAAGGCTTAGTCCACTCTTTATAATGTTCTAAAAGTGTTCGAATATATTGAACCTTAGTAGGTGAGAGTAAGTAGAGTAGGATATGTGAGATCGTATAATAACCGTTAGATCAAGTAGATCTTAACCATCTAATGATGGAGGCCTTCTCTATATAAGGGGGTAACCCCTTCATTTGCAATTCATCCAAAAATACAAGTTATTTCTTACTTGAGTAATTCTCTCTTCTCTTTAAATAAGTATGCTCTTGTAAGTTCTGGTGAGAAAGGCTGACTTAGCCTCTCAAGAGAGTGTCTAGAGAGTCTAAGTGCCGCATGTGAAAGCTAATAAAACACTCATCATATGACATTTGGTATTAGAATAGAGTCCTGGAAGAGATGATGGAAGTTGCTTAACTTCAATGATGGATCAAGAGCTCACAATTGAAGGGAAAATCACATAAAGTAGAGCCTTTTTTGAAGCAAAGGTGGCTAGAGTAGAGTTAGCCACTACCGATGTGTTGGATTGTGTTCAAGATGTTGAGAGAGACTTGGAGAACCTGGAGAAGGAGCTTCTTAGTGAGATGTTGATAGCCTTGAATCAAGATGCAAGTGATTTGCAAAGAAGGGATACTGTCCTTAAAGAGACAATGAAATCCTTAAAGAAGGAATTGGAGGATCTAAGGGCCTAAGTTCAATAGCCCTTTGAGACTGGGTATAGCTCGAATCTTACTAGGGCTATAGGATGGACGGATGTATGTACCTAAGCCCAAGACCTTCAATGGTTCTCAAAATGCTAAGGAAATAGACAACTTTCTTTGGAACCTAGTGTTGAGCCTAAAATTTTTTTATTTTGTTTATTTTCCTTATTCTGATATAGTAAACCATATACCTATTTGATATAAATCATTGACTAAGTATTAATGTAAATATGATTTTCTATAAAACTTTGAAAATTCTTTAGAGTCTCTACTTGACCATGGTTGGGAAAAAGTTAAGTTAGGTGGATTGATTTTAATTTAGTTATTGATTTACAAGAAAATCACTTTTTTTTAGAAAAGAGACTTTGGGAAACCGAATATTCTTAGACTTAAGGGATATCCCATTAAACTCTAACAAGTACTACTATAACTTTCTAAATTTAAATTTATTTTTCAATATACTCTTCTAAATACAATACTTATTCACAAATAAAGAAATAAAATTATATATACTTGTAAAAAAATAAGAAATTTAAATAAAATTTACAAAAGTGAGAAAAATAAATTTTTACATATTTTAAGTCACCTTATAATTATGTACGGGTATTTATATACCAGTTATTCTGAATTAGACTTCCGTATTTTATTATGTAAAACTTTAATTTGTTGATCTCTTTTATTTTATGAAAACCATTCGGTGTATGTTTTTACCCATTTTGTTTTCATTTAAAGAAATTCTAAGAAAATGGCCCTAATTTTATTTTTTTATATATATTTTTGAAAAATTCTAAGTAAGGCCTTAATTTTGAAAAGGGTTTATTCAGTCATTTATTTTGGAAAAAGAAAACGTTTTTCTAAGTGATAAAATACATATTTCTTAAAAAGATGGAAAGAAAATAAAAAAAATTTATTTATTTTTTATTTCTCCTAACAACAACTTTTTCATTTGTAAAAAAAAAAAAAGAAGAAAAACAATAAATACATAAAAATAAACAAACCTTCTTTTTTTCTTTTTCATTATAAGCAACTAAACAAAAAAAAAAAAAAAAAAGACAAAACCAAGAAGGACCAAACCTGGGTATTGGTATGCAAGTCAAGATCGGGTATGGGTAAGATCTTTGGATCCAAATTGGGTTATACGACTCGCACTTTCATTAGCTAAGAAGGAGAGAGGCATGTGAATAAGGGCTACTACATGGCTCTTTTCAAGCAGATTTTTAAGGTGGTGAAAGTGGTTTCATGTATTTTGTATTAAGTAAGGGGAGTTTAGGACAAGTGCCACCAAGTTTGGTGGTATTCTAGAAACAGCCGTTAGTAAGGGTAGTGGTTGTCATTTGTGGTAGTAGCTAGGTGTGATTGGAAGTTGGGATCCTTGGTTTTAAGCCACCATTAGCTTGACTATGGTGTTAGTTTTGGCTAAGGAGAGGTGATGAGTGGTGTTTCAAGCTTAGGGGTTGAAGTGGTTAAGATTTAGATGGATGGTGATGGTGGTTGCGATAGGGCATACAACAGCTCGTAAGGGAGGTGGCTATGGAGAGTTTAGGACCTGGGCGTCTCAGCCATGTGGTCGATTTATCTTGGAAATGGCTGTAAGAAGAAAGATTGGTAGAGAGAGTAGGAGGATGCGTATGGGTTTGGCTAGAGAGAAAGCTCCTAGTGTATATGTTTATGAGTGCAAAACCATGAATTCATGCTTGGGAATGGATGCTCAGGTCCTATTTATACTAGCTAGAGCTTAAACAGACATGGAAAGCTCTTGAAATACATTTAATTCAGTAAATGGGTTTTATTTGATTTGAATTTCGAATTCAATAAAAAGATCACAATTAGACTAAAATCATTGACCAAAATGTGTTCCTTAAGCCTCATTCTTACTTAATTTGGCATTGAGAAGCTTCGAAATTAATTGTAATAGATTGAATCAAGCTTAGTCGAGATTGAGCTTTAACTCGGGTTTGAGATTTTCTTGATTTTTCAATGCCTATTTAATGTTCTAGACGCTTGTATCTAGACGAATTCTTGAAGTAGCTCAACACATTGTTGTATGTATATGCCTAAATATTTTAAAATTGACAGTCTTGTAGTGTGTATTGAATATCTATGCGATCAACGCCATATTTCTTAATCTCATAAATACTTATTACACAGAAGGCTTCTTGTAAAAGCAATTGCTAATATTTGAGGGATAGAATATCTCGCTACTCTTATTTTACTATATAGTACATCTTTATTCTGTATTACAAAGTATTGATCTTTCTTTTCAAATGTTTACAACCTTTCAAAAGATGATCCGTTGTCATTTGCTCTACTATCCTTAGTTTAGCCTACCTAAACTATCCATGACATGAATCATTGGAAATTCTTAATATCCTACAAAAAGGTCTATAAAAAGGTGAACATAACCACAACTCAATAAATGGCAAGGGATAAGCGTTAAATATAAGAAAGCAAGGCAAGCAAGTCTTTTTAGAGTGTATAGCAATGCAACATATCAAATACCATCTGTACAACGTTGATTGGTACATCATAAGACTAGAGAAAATAACCCTACTCTAGTATAGGTTTCGAGAAGTTTTACTACTACTCACCACCTAGTGGGCCCAAATTTCTTGTCAATCTTAGGATGTGCAATGGACTTTCTCTTGTCCCTTCTATACCATTTCATACTATTTTACTTTATACTTTCAAACTTAAATTGTAAACTCCTCTCTTGTCACTTAGTTCTGTAAGGTTGAAAGAAGGAAACTTTTTATTTTCTTGTTGTATGGGTGATGTTGATGGGAAAATGCGAAATGTTGATATGCTATGCATGTATAGTTTTTAAAATCAGATATCACATTAGTCAGAGTAATTAGGCAATCAAACAATGGTTAATACTATATTAGAATAGTATAAAGCCAAGCAATAAAAATTATGAAGCAGCATAATTACACCCACGTTCATTGCATGCGTAAATATAACTAATCTATAATCACAAATAATATAACAACTTATTATCTCTTGTTAGTACATCAAAAACTGTTGTGTGGTAGACCACTTACCTTCTTGTAGATCCTTAATCCCTTCAGATAGCTTTTGTTGAAACCCTATAATAGAAGGTTATTTATTAGTTATACTTGCTATGCTCTTGAGTCAAGGTTAAGGACATATCAATTTGTGATTATTGTATAAATCTCTCTTTACCCGTTTTTATAGAAGAAAGACGATTTATGACTATTTATTAAGAAGAAATACTTAACTTTTATAAGAAAAACAATTGAGATTATTATCATGCATAATATGTGTATGCTTTAAGAAGTTGGATCGAAAATTAGGATGTCGTTAGTGTAGTAAATTCAAGATAAATTGGTAGAAATAAAATAGCCATTATATATACTAGGATAAAGTCATAAGGGAACTTAAATACATATAATATATAGTAATAGTAATTATTCTAGAAGAAATATATATTATACAGTTATAGTGTAATTCATAATTTAAGAGAAATTATGACTAAAAGAGTAAGAAAATTAGGAGCTACTTTAATAAATATCATAGATGGAACCAAAAGGTCATATTTAATATAGGAAAGAATGGGAAAAATTCTAAAAATTTTAAGAAGTCAATAAATAGGGTTTTATAATTTTTTCTTTATAATTAGTATATTTTAGTAAAATAGGCAAAAATTTACAAAAATCATAAAAAAACATTAAACATGCAAAATTAATTCTAAGAAAATTATTGTAAGTGGATGTGTAAGTAAGGAACTTATAGTAAAAATAGCGCCTTGAAAGGATAAGAAACGAAATTGCTAAAAATCTTGCACAAAAATTGCTCAAAATACCTAGAACCACTACCTCCGGCTACCTTATTGGCCTACCTTAGAAGCTCTCATTTACGGAGAATGACCTTTCTTTATCAATTTTGGGGCTAAGAACATTGTGAGGGAAATTTAGAAGTGAAAGTAGGGGGAAGGGATTTATAGTTAAGGATCATGGGGTTTTCTATTTTTTTTTTTTTTGTATTGTCTAAAAATTTCTAGAAATTCACCATGCATTACTAGAAGGGTGATATGTGTTGGGTAATTTTTTCACTAATTTTGGACACTTGGAGATATTTTTTGATATTTTCTAGATTTTTCCCAAACATGTTTCTGTACATTTCAGAAATTGTTGTATATTTTAGAAGCATGTTGGAACACTTTTGACATTTGGTAAGGTGGTTTGAATAATTTTTAGCATTTTAGGGTATTTTTATGGAGTATTTTGTCATATTTTGATACTATGAATCTTCATCATGTTTCTGACCTTTATTTTATTATGTATTTACTTTTAGCCTATGTATCATTTATTGTTTACTATTTACTGCCAAGGATAAATTAGCCTTATTATTATTATTATTATTATTATTTATTTTTTGTTAGTTTACCCTAAATTTTCCTTAACTTATCACTTCTATTTAACATATAACCTTATATTTTGAATTTACTAATCTTATTTTTGTTTTTTGACTTTTATTATCTAATTATGAGTCCTGACTACTAATGTCTTATTAGAATTGACTATTTGAGTTATTATCAGAATCCCAATCTATAATATCCCGAGTGTACTTTGTAATTTCACCATAAATTTGATGAAATCACACAAAAAAAGGGATCAAGAAGAGCTCTAAAATGGGCACCCTAAGCTAGTTTCATGTGGGAAAGAGAAGGAAAGTTTGTTGACATGGTGCCACTTCAGCCTTAGCATCCTACCATGTGTCTAGATAAGACACGTAGCTCAATGATTGCTTAACACGTGGTGAGAGCATAATTAAAAATAAAAGGCACAAAGTGCTTGAGTGAGTATCAAACCCAAGAACTCTAATTCATTCCCCTTCTCAAGACCAAGTGTGTACTAGTAGGCCATTTGACTCGTGCCCTCTTTTATTTTGCAAACAAAATATATATAAAAGTTTTTCCCTAGCTATATTTAAATCAGTCGGAGCCAACCTAAGCTCATAATATTTTATTTATTCAACTTAAACCTAAAATTTTTGTTCTAATTTTTTCATTTTCATTTTTTTTTTGTAGTTTTCTAAGTTTTCTAATTTTTTGTATTTTTCAATTTTTTGTGTACTTTTTACTCTTTTTAGTTCCATTTTTTTTTTTTCAAAATAGGACCCTTTTCTACATTTTAAAATAAACGAATAAATAAATAAATCCTAAAACTATAGGAGGGTAAAAATGAGTTATCTATAACTATTCTTTTTTATGGTGAAGTTTAAGCAAAATTTTACCACAAAGGCATAATAGACATTATTTTTTCCCTTGGGATAAATTAGATTGGGAAGTGCTACAATTGGCTCGCTAACTGAAACTTGATCTATTGGGGATTTGGTGAAAGATGCTTTGAAAAGAAAAGTGGCACCTTAAGAGCTGGCTGAAATATGAAAGTGAGTTTTTCAGAAAGGGAAGTGCTTTTAAAGTTGGTAAGACATTGAAAGTGACATTAACTAAAGGGTAAAGCGCTAAGAGTTTGTAAGAACCCTAAAAGATATTAAATGGAAGGTAGCGCTTTGTGAACTGGTAAAAACCCTAAATTGGTAATGCTTTGTGAGTTAGTTAGACTATAAACCCTAAATGGGAAATCAATTTGAAACTTAGTAGTGCTTTACTAAGTTGACAAACCTAGGTAAGAGCATCTATAGGAAACTAGCATTCTTAGTTGAGAAATTGATCTGAAACCTGGTTGTGCTCCTTTGAGCTAACTAACCTAGGTAGGAACATTTTTAGGGGATTAGTAACCCAAAATAAGAATTGGTTTGAAACCTGATAGTGTTCCTTTGAGCTGACTAACCTAGATGGGAGCATCACTAAAAGATTAGCATACCTAAGTAGGAATTGATTTAGAAAACTTGGTTGTGCTTCTCTAAGCTAACTAACCTAGGCGAGAACATTTCTAGGGCACTGGCAACCTTAAATGAGAATTGAGTTGGAAAACTTAATTGTGCTTCTCTGAGTTAACTAACCTAAGTGGGAACATCTCTAGGAGACTAGCAATCTTAAATTTGAAACCTAGTCATGCTCCTTTATGCTAACTAACCTATATAGGAGCATCTTTAGAGGGCTAACAACTCTAAATGAGAATCAATTTGAAAACTTGATTATGTTCCTCTAAGTTGACTAACCTAGTGGGAGTGTCTCTAACCAAAAGGAAAAAGGTGGGCTGTAATAGGAATTCCTACTAGTTGTATGTAGAGAGTTGAGACTAGCAACCTTAAATGAGATTTGTTTTGAAAAATCTAGTTATGTTCCTTTTAGCTGACTAACTTAAACAAGAACGTTACTAAAAGACTAGTTACCTAAATTGGAAAATCTGGTCGTGCTCCTTTGAGTTGACTAACCTAAGTGGGAGCGTCACTAGAAGACTAGTAATCCTAAATGAGATATCGATTCGAAAGCTAGTAGTACCCCTCTGAGTTAACTAACTTAAGCAAGGAAAAAGCGTTACTTAAGCTTGCTAAATCTTGAAAGGTGGTTGGAAAGGTGGAAGCACCCTATGGGTTAGCTAAGTCCTTAAGAGGTATTATTGAAAGGAAAAGTGTTATATGGGTTAGCTAAAGACTATAAGAGAGATTAACAAAGGGGAAGCGCCTTATGGGTTGGCTAAGAACCTTAGGGAGATTAGTGAAAGAGAAATACCCTATAAATTAGCTAAGACCTTAAGAGAAGCTAGTGGAGGGAAGTGCCCCACGGGCTTGCTAAACCTTAAAAGAAGCTGATGAGTCGAGATAGCGCTCTATAAGTTGGTTAGAACCTTAAAAAAATAGTTGAAAAATGAGAAAGCGCCTTATAGGCTAGATTCAAACCCTAAAGGAAATAATGATGGAATAGTGCTCAATGAGCTAGTTAGGACACTAAAAATTGAAGAAAAGAAGCACCCTATGTGTTGGCTTAAGACCCTGAAGGAGAATTGATGAAAGAAAAGCATCCTATGGGCTAGCTAAATATTCTAAGAGAGATTAGAAAGGGAGAAGTGCCTTATGGGTTGGCTAAAACCGTAAGAAATTTTGGTGAAAGGGTAACGCCCTATAGGTTAGCTAAGATCTTAAGAGAAATTGGTGACTAAAAGTACCCCATAGGCTCGCTAGAACTTTAAGAGAAACTGGTGGCGAAAAGCGCCTTATAAGCTTGCTAAAACATAAAGGAAGTTGGTAAAGTTGAGGTAGTGCTCTATGAGCTACTTAGAAACCTAAAGGAGATGTAAGTCAAGACAACACTCTATGATTTCGCTAGAATCCTAAAGGAGATATGAGGCGTAAAAAGGGGGAAATGCAATCACTTTAAAAAACCTCTTGACTTGAAAATTTTATAAATAAGTAATTTGTTTGAAAACCCTCTATGATGAAAAAGGCACCAAGAATAAGGTCCCTTGATCAAGTATGAGGAAAATTTCTTTAGGGAGAATGATTCAGACTGATAGGGTTAGCTTAAAACGTGTGACCATATTGGAAGAAAGCAAACAACTTGATTTGAACGCTTTGACATGGATTTGAAAATGAGTGGAAAATTGTAACAAGCCTTTACCTTGCCTTTCTCTCTTTTTTTCTTTAGTTTTCTTCTTCTTCTTCTTTTTTTCTTGAAAGTTTACTAATGGGAACAAATTCTTATTAAGAAGCAAGACCTATGACCATTCCCTTCCTTAGTAACCATATGTGGCATTTCATACTCTTTTGAATCTTTGAAAATATCTCTTGAGTCTAAATCTTGTCAAGACTAAACTCGTAGCATGCCGACCTTCTTGGTAGGGCTTTATGATTTTGACCATTCCTTCCCAAAGGAAAAGATAACTCATAATTAGTTTAGTCGAAGAAGATTACTTTACGTACTCTTAGTTTAGATTTCACTTTTAACTATTGTTCTAAAAATTATAATCCAGTTTGTAAGTAATATGCTTTGATCAATCTATTTGGTCTTTTTCGGTTTAATATTATAAATTAGGCTTATGGTCAAATGTTTCAATTGGGATTAAAGAGCAAGTTTATTTTGAAAGAATTATTTTTATCCAATTTAGATGTACAAGTCAATAACCTTTTAGGAAAAACTAGAATTATGCTTTCCTCAGTTTCAAACATAATTTTTATTTAAGATAAATTATTCCTTATGATCAGAAGAGTTATGTAGATACCTAATTTTTTTTCTCTTTAATTTTAGAGTTTTTTTTTTTAGAATAGGAGAAAAGGATCATAATTCAAAAAAAGTAAACAAAAAAAAGAAGAAGAAAATTTACAAAAAAAAATAGAAAAATTAGAAATTTTAGAAAAATGCAAAAAAAAAAAAAATGAAAAAAGAAAAAAAGAAGAAAAAGTAGATAATTTAAAATAGAACATGATAATTTGAAATAGCTTTTGTATTTTAAATACTATTTGGGTTAGGCCTTAAATAAAAAAATTAACAAAGAGAATATTAGGCCTAAGCTTAGATTTAAATCTAGCTTAAATCGACTTAGTTCTATATGCAATTTGATTGTATATATGGACAAAGCACATACCAACGGCTTAATGGAAAGGCAACACATATACATTCAATAGGTTTAAGGTTTGATTCTTAGCTCAGGCACTTGTACACCTTTTGTTTTGTTTAGGCCAACATGGATATGTGTCGGCCTCTGATTGACTGATGTGTCTAGTTTCCTTCTCTTTCATGAGTTTTTCCATACTTTCTTGTGGAAAACTCACTTGGGATGTTCAATTTAAGACTCTTTTGACTCGATTTCCTTTGTAATTTCACCAAATTAATGGTGAAACCAAGAAGATGGCATGGAATACTTCAAATTGATACCAAGAACCTATCCGAATTCATATTCTAGAAGTTTAAAGTAAAGTTTGAAAATTGGGAAAACTTAAAAGCTTGGATTTTCCTTCTCTCTTAAATCTCCATGATTTAAGCCGTGCAAGGATTTTTGAAACTTCTGATCTTCCATTTTAGTAAGAATGAGTGTTATGAATATGGATTTAACCTCCTAATTAATTTAAATCATAGTTAATTTAGATCAAATCTAATCAAAACCCATTTACTTGGTATCTTTGTATTCAATCTAATTTTCAACCTTCCATGCTTAACTAAGTTGCTTTTAGTATAAAATGGAACCTTAGAATTCATTCGAGGACGGAATCAAGCTTTGAAATACACCCAAAAACTGCTATCTCAAGCTTTCTCTCTCTTTCTAGCTGCGTCCATTTCTCTCTCTAATTAGGGAATGTTTGAAGCTTTTTGAGTGAAGCTTAACTACTTACGAGCCTCCTTAGTTCCTTATCTCTCTAATTCGACTGTCCCCATCAAGTGCCCTAGCCTCCTTATTGCTCATCTAACCCCAATCACCTATAAAGCCTAAGCCCCTTGACCACCACTTCAAAATGACTATCATCGCGCCTTTTCGTTCCAAATTAACACCATAACTGAGCTCAGCACCCCTAAAAACATAAGACATGCTCCCCTCTTCACACCCAACAACCACTACACTCACCACCCAAATAACCATAATTGCCACTACTCTTTGATAACCACCAGACAATGTGGCGTTAGTCTTAAATCCCCCTTTCCCGATTAGATTTATACGAAACTCAATTCACTTGCTTGAATTGCTTGTTGCTTCTTAGTTCTTCTTCTTTGACCTAGATTTATACCCAAGATAAGATCTAAACTTGACCCAGGCTCTAAAGTCCTACTTGAGTTTGCCTGACCGACTCATGTGCTGCAGTTGCTTCAACCCATGCATAGAGGTGCAAGTGGGTTAAACGAGCCGACCTTATTTGGCCTGCTTTTAAACGAGCAAAAAAACCTTGGCTTAAACCCGTTTTAAAAGCAGGTTGAACCGGTTGACGCGGGCCAAAGCTCACTTGTACACTTCTATTCGTATGTAGTTCAATTTGAGTCTAGTCCAATCATCCCTCTTTTAGGTTTATTTGTGTTGTATTTTTTCTTTCTCCTTATTTTATTATAACAAAAACTTGTAAATAAAATTAAAAAAAAAAAGAGAGAAGAAAAATAGAAATAAAAGAAAAGGGAAAGCTTTGCTTTGTTTTTATTGTTTTATTTTGGCTAAAAATAAGATAACAAATAATAATAATAAATTACAAAAAAAAAAGAGAAAGGTGAATAAACAAAGCCATTTTCTCACTTAGGAAAAATATTTTCAAAAAATAAAAACTACAATAAACACTTTTACAATAATTATAGCCTTTTAAAAATTTTTCAAAGAAATAAATCATAAAAATTAGGACTTTCCATTCTTATAATTTTTTTTAAATAAACTTAAATGAATTAAAATTTAAACACAACTATTTTTCAATAATAAAATTAATCAACTATTTAAATTTTTTGGAATGAATTATGAAAGTTTTATCCCGAATAGCGGATATGTAAGTACCACCGAGTCAACTTTAAGAACAAAAAAAAAAATATTTTTTCCCCTTTGTAAATTTTTTTCTCTTAGTTTCTTATTTTTTGGTAAATAGTTACAATTTCTTTTTTTTTTTTTTTGTGAATAGATATTATTAGTAGAGTGTTTTGAAAAATAAATACTAAATTTGGAATGATTGAAGTAGAACCTAATTAGGGTTTTAAAAAAAAGTAGCCCCCGATGCTCAGATATCTAGTTTTCTTGAAGCTTTTTAGAAAAGTTATCAAAATCGCAGATTAATAGCCGAATTAGAATTAATCCACCTAATTAATTCTAATTTGATCATTTTTTCTTAATTCTACTAGGTGGCGACTCCATTTATTTATTTTTTCAAAAATAAGAAATTAAGTTTTTCTTAATTTTAGTCGATAATTTAAATCAAATTGGCGTAGGGTTTAGTTTAAATTAAATTAAGAAAAACAAACAAAAATTGAAAATTTCAGGCTTGACAAGTTTTCATTGAATGTAGGTAGTGTTGTAGGTAGAAAGGCCTTGTGTTTGCGATTCAAGATGAGCGAGGAGGTTTTGTGTTTGTGATTTGGAGTATGACTTGGAATGGATATGTAGACTTTGAGTTTTTGGGCTATTTAAACTTTTGGGCCTTCTTTGGTTGAGGCAATTATGTTCAAATTTGCTTTCTTATTAGGGATAGATGTACCTTTAGGGCCTTTCTCTTGCATATAACCTTGATTTTCAAGCCTTTCTTCCTTTTTTTTTTTTTTCTTATCTTATCTTCTTTCTTCTTTCCTTTATTTTTTTTATTCTTTTATTTTGCCCCATTTTTTCTTACTCTTTTCTCTTTTCTCTTTTCTTTAGCCCCAAAAGTAATTATCTTTATTACTGAGTCTTTGTTTTTGAGAGACTTAAGGCCTTAAATCCATGGATTTTGAGTGTATGGGCTTGGGCAAAGGCAAGGGTAAGAGAAAGGTATGTATAGGCTTGAGGTGTTTAGAAAAGTGTTGGCTTTTCTTCATCTCAAAGGGAACAAATTATCGAAAACAAAAGTTATCTTCGAATCATTGTTACTAAGATAAGCACAAATCGGTTTTGTCCTTCTCTTTTAATTAATGACCCTAACCTTCGAATTGTCCCATTATGAGGTAGTTCTTAACAAGGTTTAAATTTGAAAATACTCGTAAATGGTTTAACAGAGTTAACAAAGGATAATTGTGTTTGGAATTTGAAAATGAATGCAAAACCTCATTTTGATCTATGTATCACATTCAAAACGAACATCCTTTAAGGAATGAGTATAAAAATCCTCATCAAAATGTCACTCGACTCTCAAAGTGTTCAAGGGTTAGTGTGTGGGATCTAGTTTGCCTCTTTTTATTTTAAAACTTTTAAAAGCAAGTTTCCATTTTCCTGGGTAGGATTCCATGTTAATTTGCTTCGAGGTGGAAATTGACTTGCCCCTAATTTCTCGAAATGTTCTTTACAACATGCTCTAGTGTGAAATGATACTTTAAATTCGATTTGAGTTCAAAATTAAATTTCAAAGGCCAAATGCCTTGGACCTTTCGTGTTCCTACTTAAGCAATTAATTACCTTAGATTTATAAGTCTTAATGCCCCCTTGGCTTTCATATGTGTTTACGGGCTTGATTCTTTAGAGTCAAA
The DNA here is from genome assembly GCA_024138015.1 of Lumnitzera littorea. Classification (NCBI taxonomy): domain Eukaryota; kingdom Viridiplantae; phylum Streptophyta; class Magnoliopsida; order Myrtales; family Combretaceae; genus Lumnitzera; species Lumnitzera littorea. The sequence goes on from JAMXBB010000002.1 coordinate 10,593,796, forward strand.
TGGGCCAGTATTGATGTCTTTTGAGGTGAAGGAGCTATGAATTTCCTTTTTGTTTAGACCAGGGGTTAAGCTCAAAATGGGGTTTCATTGCATTTTAACGAGATTGGGGTTGTATCTGTATTTTGACTTGATTCATGGTTGGGCTTGGTTTTCTTACCTAGCTAGGGGTTTTGAGTTAGTTTGGCTACCTTCATTGGCAAGGGTTTATAATTGGTTTGGCTACCTTAATAGGTTGAAGGTTCATGCTTGGGTTAGAAGGTTTGTATTTAGGTTGGCTATGTTAACAACCGAAGGTTTATGTTTGGTTGGCTACCTTAATAGGCTAAGGGTTTGTATTTAGGTTAGCTATCTTAACGAGCTAAAGGTTTGTATTCAAGTTGGCTATCTTAACGGGATGAGGGTTCAAGTTCAGGTTGGCTGCCTTAACGAGCTAAAGATTTGTGTTTATCTTGAGCCTTATACAAATTTGTAACCATTAGCAACTTTCTCTTTTTTCTTTTTTTTTTACCTTTTCTTCTTTTTTTTTTTTTATGTGAGAGAAAAAAATAGGGCTTTACTTTACACAAACTGAGTGATCTAAATACAAATAATGATGGGGATTTTTGGGTTTTATTTACAAGCCTATGGAATTTATTTACAGTTCCTTAAGTGAGAGAGAGCAATGGTCAGATGAATGTTATTGAAGGATTATTTACAAAAGGGGAATACTAATGAATGAAGAATGATATGCTAAAGGGAACTTTTATTGTCTTTATAAATTGGAGTACAAACAAAGACAAAAAGCCTAACATTTATTCTTGATTACTATTTAATGAAAATTGACATTTATTCTAGGCCCTCAGCTACAATCTAAAAACCCTACTCTAGCTCTCCTAGGCAAGCTCTAAGGTCTTCTAACATATCTTAGGTTCCTCCAATGACTTGTTCAAGAAGGCTTTTTAAGGCCAGGTTGTGAGCTTCTGAATATTCGAGCTTCTCTTTCAGATAAGCAATCTAGTAGCTGTTTGCAAATCTTAAGGAGGTCCTGTAGTTTATCAATTCTCTTATTATTCACTTATTGGTCACCTGCCATTATCTGTAGGCTTAGATATTTCATGGATAAGAATCCTTTATTAATCAAACAAAAGAATATATGTAGAAGCATGTAGATGCTAGAACCATTAGGTTAATACATCATTGCTCAAGTTGCAACTTTATTGTTGATTTAGTGTTTACAAAATACCCCTAACTTTTATAAAAGAAAATGTGCAAAAATTGATTACATTTCTAAGACACTCAAATATTAGTGGGGTTGCAACTTTTAGGAGTAGTGTATTAACTCATAGTTTAATGGAAGTATATGTGATTAAGGTAGGTTCTAAAGGCCCTTAAGCTTTGTGAACTCGTATGTTTTCGAAGAAATGGTTCATTGGTCACATTGAAGCTTAGGTAAAATAGCCTAATCAATCTTGAGTGGTGGTTACATCACAGCACCTAGAACGTACACCATGCCCCTCCCATCTTAAGGTCCCAATACAGATTGGATTTGTCCGTATCTACCATATACTCATGATGCATTTAATAAGCCCCCTCAAAACTTAAACTCCCAAAAGTTTAACTAAAAGAACAAAAGTCAGTATAATTGTATACAAATAAAAATATAAGGATAGAATAAATAAATAAATAACACTTATCATGGGTATTTTGAAGGATAATCCTAAATTTGAAAGGTTAGTTGGTTAGCCCTCTTGATGTCTCTAGAGAAGTCGCCAAGCTATTTAGGTTGAAATTTTTCAGTTTTCATTTATTTTCCGTAATATGATTTATATCGAACTTTATACCCATTCGATATAAACCATCAACTAAGAATTAAGGAAAACATAATTTTCTATAAAACTTTCAAAATACTTTAAAGTCGTTACCCAACAGGGATTGAGAAAAAGTTAAGTTAGAATCAATCGATTAGATCATTCTAACTTAGTTACTAATCTATGAGACAATCACTTTTTTTTTTTTTTTCTCTCTCTTTTAGAAAAGAGACTTTTGAAAACCAAAGATTCTTAAATTTGGGGATTATCATATTAAACTCTAATGGATAATACTGTAACCTTCCAAATTTAAATTTATCTTGCAATATACCCTTCTAAATACAACACTTATTCAAAAGTAAATAAATAAAATTATATCTACTTGAAAAAAAAAAGAAAAGAAATTGGAATAAAATTTACGAAAGTGGGAAAAATAAATTTTTACATGTTTTAACACGCCTCGTAGTTGCGTATGGGTGCTTACGTACTCACTATTTGGGATTAACCTTTCGTAATTCATTATGTAAGACTTTAATTTGTTGATCTCTTTTAGTTTTTGAAAACCATCCGATATATGTTTTTACCCATTTTGTTTTTGTTTAAATAAATTCTAAAAAAAGGGTCCTAAATTTTATTTTTTTTTTGAAAAATTCTAAGTAATACAATAAATTTATTCATTCATTTATTTTAGAAAAAAAAATAGTTTTTCTAAGTGCTAAAATACATATTTCTTAAAAAGATGGTAAGAAAAGAAAAAAAAATTAAAAATTTATTTATTTTTATTTCTCCCAACAACGACTTTTCCATGTGTTAAAAAAAATAAAAGTAAATAAACCTTCTCTTTTTCTTTTTTTCTTTTTTTTTTTTTCATTACACGCAACTAAATTAAAAAAAAAAAAAAAAGACAAAACCAAGAAGGACCAAACCTAGGCACTAGTATGTGAATGAAGACCAAGTAAAGGACAAATCTTTGGATCCAAATCGAGTCATACACTCGTACTTTTGTCAGCCAAGAAGGAGAGAGGGATGTGAATAGGGGCTACTACATGGCTCATTTCAAGCCGATTTTTAAGGTGGTGAAAGTGGTTTCATGTATTTTGTATTAGGTAAGGGGGTTTTAAGACAAGTGTTACCAAGTTTGATGGCCATTTGATGGTGTTTTAGAAATGGCTGTGGATGAGGGTAGTGGTTGCTGTTCGCGGTGGTGGCTAAGTGTAATTGGAAGTTGGGGTCCTTGGTTTTAAGCTATTGCGAGCTTAACCGTAACATTGGTTTTAGTTGAGGAGAGGTGGTGAGTGGCGTTTCAAGCTTAGGGATTACTGTGGTTAGGATTTGGATGGGTGGTGATGGTGGTTACGATAAGGTGTTTGACAGCTTACAAGGGAAGTGACTATGGAGAGCTTAAGACCTAGGTGTCTCAGCCATGTGGTCAGTTTATCTTAGAAATGGAAAAATTGGTTGAGATAGAGTGAGTAGCTGTATATGGGTTCGAGTAAAGAGAGAGTTTCTAGTGTGTGGGTTTGTAAGTGTAAAACTGTGAATTCATGCTTTGGTCCTATTTATACTAGCTAAAGCTCAAATAGATTAAAAGCTCTTGAAAGACATTGAATTTAGTAAATGGGTTTTAACCGATATAAATTTTGAATTCAATAAAAGATCGTAATTGGATCGAAATCGTTAACCAAAATGTATTCCTTAAGCCTCATTCTTACTTAATCTAGCATTCAGAAGCTTCGAAATTAATTGTAATAGGTTGGATCAAGCTTAGTCAAGTTCTTGATCCCAATCCATAATATTCCGAGTGTACCTTGCGATTTCACCAATAATTTGGTGAAATCGTGCAAAAAAAAAGGATTAAGAAGAGCTCCAAAATAGGCACCACAAGTTGGTTTCATGTGGGAAAGAGAAGGAAAAAGAAGAAAAGTTTGTTGATGTGGCGACATGTAGTGTCACTTCAACTTTGACATCTTACCATGTGTCTTGCTAAGACACGTGGCCCAATGAATGCTTAACATGCAGCGAGGGCATGATTAAAGATAAAAGACACAAAGTGCTTAAGTGAGTATCAAACCTAAGACCTTTGATTCATTCCCCTTCTCAAGACCAAGTGTAGTACGAATGGGCCATTTGGCCTGTGTCCTGTTCTATTTTGCAAACAAAATGTGTATAAATGCTTTTTCCTTAGCTAAATTTAAATCAACCAAAACCAACTTAAGCCCTTAGTATTTTATTTTATTCATTCAACTTTCCTAAGTTTTATTTTGGTGCTTAACTTAAAATATTTTATTCTGAATTCTTCATTTTTTAATTTTTTTTATTTTTTAAAATTTTCTATTTTTTTATATTTTTCTATTTTTTGTACTTTTACTCTTTTTAGTTCCAACTTTTTCTACCTTTTTTTTTAAAAAATAGGATCCCTTTTCTACATTTTGAAAATAAATGGGGTGTCTACACTTAGAACAACACTTTAGTGCGATCGGGGTTCTAGACGACGCATTAAGGCTAAGAGTGGCTCCTATGTTTCTTGATGGTGTGGCCACCTAATGGTTAAGAAGACGAGTTGATGGAGCCAGGTGGGGAGATTAGAACATGGGAGGATTTCAAGACTGAATTATGAGCCCAATTCTACCCTAGCAATGCTGAGAGGGACGCTTAGGCCAGGTTGAGGCAATTGGAGCATAAAGTGTCCATCAAAGAGTATGCATCAGAATTCTTAGAGTTACTGTTAGAGATTCTCAACATGAGTGATAGGGATGCTATATTTGCCTTCTACTATGGCATAGAAGGGTAGGCCCAAATAGAGTTGGAGAGGCGAGGAGTCTATACCTTGGCTTAAGCCATAGCTACTATAGAGAGTCTTATAGAGTTCAGGACAAGTGAATAACTCATGAGAGAGACAAGAGAAGGTAGCTATGGAAAAGGTAGGGAAGTCTAAGAAAAAAGAGATTTGACCCCAGGAAGGTAGATAGAAACCCTACTAAAAGGATGAGACTGTAATGGAAGAAAAAGAATATCCCAAGAGGAAACCATCGTGCTTCATGTGTAGAAGGACATAAAAATCAATGGATTGTCCCGTCCAGAATAAGCTGGTGGTCTCAGTGGTATCACGGAAGAAGAAGAGGTCTAATCTAACCATAAGCTCAAAGTGTTGAAGCAGTTGGGCTTTATAAGGAATAAGCCTATAAGGAGGTAAGAGGTTTGATGTATGTAGAGGCGGTTGTAGCTGGTTGAAGGATGAACACCTTGGTGGACACTAGAACAACTGATATATTTATTTCTCAAGAGGCATGATAACTCTTATTTTAAATACATTTTACATGATGATTTTGTAGTATTTTCCTTACACCTTTCGTTTTCTTTAAAGAAATTGATACTTAATTGAGTAAAATTTTGATTTCAAGGTTTGAGCGCATTCTTGGATTGAAAACGAAGAAAACGAATCAAGTTTCACTCAATTTGGAGTTCAAATGAATGAGTTATGAAGTTTTGAAGTTACATAAACAATAGGAATTCTGGTCAGAAAGTTACACAGTTTGGGACACAACTGTGTCCCCAGGCTGTGTCCATCCAGGAATATTTGCCAAGGTCAGAAAGTTACACGACTTGGAGACACAACTGTGTCCCAAGCTATGTCTGGTGACGAAAAAGGAAACCTTACAATACATTATAAAAGGGCTTACTAGGGTTTCGCACACAACATTGGACATTCAAAAGTGAAAAGACTTGAAGAGAAGGAGGAGCAAAAGGCGAAAGCAACACCTAACTTCAAAATTGAAGAGATTTTTCATCAACAAAAAGGAGTTTTTCATGTTTTATTTCTTGATTTTGTTGCAATTCGTTTTTAGTTTTATTATGATAGCTTAAGATTCTTATATTTAGGATTATGAAACCTAGGGTTTCATGTGACTATTAGATTGATTGATTGATAATTTTCAATAAAGTTTTCTATCTTTTCTTGATTTAATTATGTTTTTTAATTGTTAATTGATATTTCTAGAGTATTAATTTATGATATTATGCATGATGATTGAGAAATCACATATGTAATGAGATCTTGACATAATTGGAGAAAATTGCATGTGTACTTAGAAATAAGATATATGTTTCTTCCAGAAAGTTGTTCTTTTGTGTAGGAATTCATCATACATTAATGCGATTCTAAATTATATTACTAAGTGAAGAGATTCCGGTAAATAATTTAAGATTATGGTTAATATGCTTGAGAAAAGTGTTAACTTTAATTATGAATCTCTCCGGTCAAGAATAATAGAGATTGAATTGAATACATTTTAAGCGGTCACATGTTAAACACTAGGGGAAATAATTCCTAAATATGTTATTTGCTTTCTTGAAGTTGTTCTTGATTTTATCGCTTTCTAAATTGCTTAATCAAGTCTCATAATTAGGTCAGTTTGTTAATTTTAGTATTTTCAATTCATTCAACCCATCACAATTTTCCGATTAGATAATAGAGTTAAGGTTAATATTAGTACTCGAAGTCTCTGAAGGATCGATTCAGACTCACATCCACTATATTAAAACTGATAGGTGTACTTACCTGATAATAAGGTAACTAATAAGTTGGGCCTCAAGATCCAAAGGGGTAAGGGAAGGTTGAAAACTAGAGGAAGTTCTTACAATGGGTGTAGCCCATGATGTTGACTTCCAATCGAGCCAGTGGTAATGAAAGGTAAAGCTAGAGGTGATCTCATTGGATGACTGCAAATTAGTCATTGGCATGGAATTGTTTGATCAGGTATGTGCTCAAATTGCCCCATCAGCAAACTACATCATGATCATGGATGAGGGGCAACAATGTGTGGTACTAGTCATCTATAATCTTAGTTGAGCCTAAAAACTTTTATGTTCTATACAAGATGTTGATGAACCAAGTGGAAAGAAGCCCAATGCTAGAGCTCAAAAGGAGTAGAACTATAGGCCTAAGTAGTGCTCAAAGTGAAGGCTCAACCCAAGGAGAGGCCTAAAATGCAACCACCGAGGGGAGAGGTAGAACTAAAGAAGGAAGAGCCCTTACGGGTAGAGGAGGATGCTTTAACCCAAGAACAAGAGATCTAAACTTAGGGAGTGCTTGAGATGATTAAGAAAGGCCTAGCTTAAGATCCCAAAGCTCATTGGTGTTACAGTAGGGAGGCCAAACAAAGAAGTACTTGATAAAAGGTGGGCTGCTCTATAAGAAAGGTGGAAGAATACATGTTTTTTTATCATAATAACCTTTGATTGAAGATCTTAGAGAAGCATTATAACCTTAAGGACTCAAGCCATCTAGATCTCTATTAAACACTGGCTAAGGTAAATGATAAGTTCCATTGGTCAAATAAGTCAAAAGATAGAAGGCTTTGTGGAAACTTGTGTAGTAGTGATAAGGAAAAAGTTCATTCAAGGTACAAGGCAAGAAGGTGAAAAAGAAATGGAGAAGATCCTATAAGGGCGCCTGATGAGGGGTTTAAGCTAACCTTCTCGCATGAAGTACTTAGTAAAATGGAAGGGTTTACCTGTAGGAGAGTGTTGTAGATTGTGTCCACTTTAGACATTTAGTGGAGGAGTTCTTTAGAGAGTAAAAGGTGATGGGGACATCATTGGTTTAGGTAGGGGAAAATATCATAGGTTGTTTCCTCAGGCTCATTTTTCGCTTTTGTATATTATGTAAAGAGGTCCATTGTATGTAAAGCCTACGACCAAGGCTCGACTACTCCTTGGAATGTTTTAGAAGAATCCAGATATATTAAACCTTGGTAGGTAAAGGTAGGTGGAGTAAGGTAAGTAAGATTGCATAATAGCTGTTAGATTAAGTAGATCTTGGCTATTCAATGATGGAGCTCTCTTGTGTATAAGGGAGTAGCTCTCTTATTTGTAATCCATCTGTAAATACAAGTTATTTCTTACTTAAGTAATTCTGTCTTCTCTCTAAATGTGCTCCTGTGAGTTCTGGTGAGGAAGATTGACTTAGCCTCTCGAGATAATGTTTGGAAAGTCTAAGTGTAGTACATGAAAGTCAATAAAACACTCATTATGTGACAGTCGTACGACTCCTTCCCTCCTAGCGGTTGCCTGCCACCTTTGGCCTTTGAGTGATTGGATTTGATTTTTTTATTTTTTATTTTCATTTTTTGTCCTTTTTTGAATTTATTTATATAATTAGCTATTTTGTTTTTTTATATGTATGTATATGAGAGTGTATATACATATTGTTATTGTTATACATATTATTTTATTAAATTTTCATTATTTTCTATTTTTTTTATTACTTTGTTTAATTTTCTAGTATTTTATTACAGTATTTACTAAATTAAAATATATGGACGAATAGAATAATGACATGTGTTACTGTGCAATTTAAAATTTAATACTATTAGTTAAGAAGGACTAATTTGTAAATTTTTGCAAATGACTTAAGGACTGAAGTGAAATGTTAAGGACAAAATGAAAAAACAGGTAAATATTAGATGATTTTTTTTGTACTTTTCCCTAATTTTTAATATATTTTAAAATCTTTTATATATAAGTGATTCTAAGGCTTGTTAGGAAAAAATTATAAAAAAAATTTGAGCTTAGTCGACCTAATCAATTTGAACTTCATTGGGCTAATCAAGTCAAATTCGAACTTGTCAAATATATTTTCGAGTCAAATTAAGCTTAAAATTTAGAGCTCCATATTTTTATGAAGGACTTGGTTATTCACAGAAATTCAGGGATAAATATAGTTTTAATAATGCCTTTTAAAGCATATGAAAATCATCCGGTTTGTTTGCAAATTTTGATGGTAGCCATTTATAAGTCGAAAGTTCAATTGAACAATTGTTCAATTGATAAGAAAAAAGATAAGCAACGCGAATAGTTTTGTCCAAATTCCTGCCGATCAATGTTTAAAGTGATGTTTGCTAATAAATAAACACAAATACGCAAACAAGGATCGTATTAATATGTTATAACATATTTCGAATTTTTGTTTTCTTTCTTTCTTTCCTTTTTTTTTTAAATACCTATTTGTTATGTGTATCAATGCTCTAATTGATGAATGGCGTCTTTATCATGCAAGGAATTCGTGTTGATATGCAAAAAATTAAGCTTATTCCAATTATTCGATATATAAGATATCTGAGCTCATATATGGAAAACTGAGCCATTTATTGTTCCCTTTTTTCTTATATAATCAAACACTGGAAATTGCTTTTATTTCTACGGCGCGGATAATCCAAAGAAACCGTATTATGAGATCATCAATTAAGTTGAGGTAGTTCCCTTTGCTTCATAAGTGGAGATCATCTGACACGGTCGTGCGTCTTCGGCATTTTCGACGCCGGTCGAGCATTAACCCCGTGATGAAACGCGAGAAGCATCTTCAGTGGTATCAAATGTGATAGTTGCACTGACTCCATGGCATTTGATCAGAGAATTCAGACACACATTTGGGGCTACAATCCTTGCATTGTTGACAGACATCCCCGATCTTCGGCTATTAGTTATGCTGAGCATCCTGTTTGGAAACCCCGTAGGAACTAGGGATCCATTAGGAAAATGCAGAAGGTTGCTCATCAAAAGCGCGCTCGGGATCGAATGGCTCAGGATGAATTCCTGGAGATTATCCTGGTCTATTGCTGCTTCTGATAGATGCTCATTATTTGGCATTAGGAATGTTATCTCCGAATGGGGCAACGGATTCCGGGTTGCATCTAGGATCCTAAGGAGGATCACAAATCCATGGTAAGACCTTATCCTCATATCGGCCATCGCTTTGTGCAGGTCGGTTTGGTTCATCTGAGCCGTGGATCTAGACTCTGCTACTGCAAAGATTTGTACAAGGATGAATAGCCAGAAGGCCATTTTGGGGATGTCCTTTAATGCAAAAAGAGGATGATATTGAGAATGTTGAGGAATTAGGTTTCTTTATACTTCTTATATTAGATGTGATCTTCTATGAGCTTAGTTGCTGTTTTCTTCCACTCAGCAACTAAGAATGTCTGGCTCCATGCATTTTGCACTTAGGTTGGTTGGTAGTTCATGCACAGTAAAAGTGTAGTCCCATCTAAATACACTACAGCTTTGTTCGTATGCTTTTCTTTGCCAATCAATTGTAAATCTTTCATTCCAGTGGGAACACTGTATTTATGTCGTTTGAGCATTATAGCAGTATATGCAAATAGCAGCTTCTATTAATGTGACGATTGCTATTAATACTTTCAATGTTTCTACAATATTCAATTGAAGTATAAAATTGCTATCTACCATGCTCTCAAATTTTTCATTTAAAATTTAAAGTTATTAAATATCATACTTAATTGAATTTTTACTTGTAAATCTACTACCTTTACCATCTATAAAATAATCACCAGTCGTATCTTTTTTTCTTTTTTAGAATATCAATAATTAATTATATGTGGTTACATCTTAAAGGTATAATTTAGAAAAGCCTTAGGAAAGTAATTTTAATGGAACCAAATTGTTTGTACAATACTTTGGTAAATAATGTGAGATAAATGGTAATTTTATAAATGAAAATTCAATTAAATATTGTACCAAGTTACGTCAATCAATATAAAAAAAAAAAGATTATAGAAAAAAAGAAATAAAAAATTAAAATTATAGTAAAAAATTAAACTATTTTCATATGAATTAGTATAAATCTATTTTATTTATGACATTTAATATGTTGTTATTTGCAATAAAAGAAGTAACTATACCTTTAATATTAGTTTGGTCTGATATTTATAGATTTCATCAAAAAGGAAATCCTCATTGCTTAGAAATATAGGATTGTGCATGCCTAAAGAATGATGAAACTTTCTGATAGCTAATGATAAAAAGGCTAGAGCATCAAAATATATCAAATCATAGATCTATAATATATGATCGGATAGGTTTCAAAGTATATATTATATATTATAGAACAGGTTTTGATTTCAAAATTTTCAAAACATACATTCGTAGACGATTATTTTCGTAATTGGGTTTTTATTCCAATTTAATGTCATAATTAGTTTAATGATCTAGTGATAAAGTTTAGAAAGTTGGGCCGAATCAAGGATATCATTTGAAGATATGGCTTGCTATGCTCTAAATAGGAATTACAAGACTATTTTTCTACTCTTAACCTTATTCAATTTTCTTAAGGACAAAGAATAAGCCAGTGGAGGTCTTTTGAGCTTTTGAGGCTTCTTATAAGCTCAAATGCTCTGGCTTTCTCACATGCCTTAAACTTATATTTATAAGGGAGGTAGGCTTAACCTTGCATAAGTTTAAGAAGTCTAGCCTAACCTTACCCAAAGCTCATAGTTATATAAAGAAATGGAGATTTAATCATTAGAAATCGATCAATGACTCTCAACAATAATTCATCTAATTCATCCATCTCAAATTTATCTAACTGTTGAGACAAGGGACCAAATTCTATACATAAGTGCCTCCTATTCCTCATTTGGATCATTTCAGGCATCATTATTTTTTCAAATCAACTCCACTAAGAAATCAAATAGTGTTCATCAAGAGCAAAGTCAAGAACAATCAAGAATTGCATATTCAATCCACTTTCACGTATGTACAGTAGGAATCTAAGCTTGCTTGTTTTCTTTTTTTTCTCGTCTCTCTATGACATCTCTTCACGTGTTATCAAACCAAGATTTTTCCAATGCCAATGTTATACTTGTTTCACATGATATAGTTCACTTGCAATAACCTCCTATAGGACGTTCTTATGGTAGTATGCAGTACAAAACCTCATAAAAATTTCAAAACTTGTACTAAATATATTATAGGTTCTATATTATAAAGTATCTTGTACTTTTTCCATGTATTGACTAATATAAGGAGATTCTTGAAAACAGTCGCAAACTTGTGATTGATTTTTCCATGTTTTTGTCCGTTTTGTTTGTACACTTTTTGGTTAAATTATTTTTTTTTTTTGGGTAATTGTAATAAAAGTTATTATCCACCAACTTTTGTGCATCCTTTGATAGAGAAACTGTTCTACCTTTTTTTTTTTCTTTTTTCTTTTTTTTGGCTTTTGGTAACAGCGATAACGGTATAATTTATGATAATATTACAAAAAAATAAATACATGTTTTCAAAATTCAAATTTAGGTGTCAAGTGAGGACTAACCCCAAGTATCACCTAATCCCACTGTAGATATCGAACCAAGTCATCGTTATCTATAACCTAATATTTTAGACTGACAATAGATCATTAAGCCTCCATTACAGCTCTTTTGGTTTCTCCATTTTTGTTGTTATTTTATGCTTTTTAATGAAATTTATTGTATTATATTTGCAATAACCATAATTCATATATAAGAACAGTTTTGACTTTCAATTTAAATATCATAATTTTATACAACTAAAGAGTTATAATATTTTAAAATAAAAAATGAAAAGAAGGAATATATAGACTAACAAGTACAGATTCTAGGATAGTTTTAAAAGATTATAGATATATTCCGATTTTGAATTATTTTTAATCTATACTTAAAAAGGTAATTATCCAAATTTCCCAACCTTACCAGTATCAAAGGATTCGAAATGTTCATTATATATGCAAATTGGAATTGCATACTAATTTTAGTTCCCGACTACGTCAACTAAATCCAACTTAAAACCTAAAAAAAAGAAAACCCAAAACTTAACGAAAGTGCAAGTGTATTCACTTATCTGTTATTTTGTCGCCTTTTAAAATTAGGGATGAGCACATACAGTGTATAAAGGATATGGAAGGCCTATCAATACCCTATCTTATAGGTATTGATTTTCAAATTTTTATATTTGGAATTTATTATGTGATATTTTGATATCACTCTATACCCTTTATTTTGAAAATTTTTTAAGGTAGAGTATACTTGTGAAACCTTTTTTTTCTTTTAACCTTTTTTTTTTTGAAACATTAGGATGGATGCATGATTGATATCAAACCTGTAAATTCACTACCACTAGACAAACTAATCATTATTTGAAAAGAATGAGATCTTATAATGCGGGTAAATGATTCCATTAATCCATATATATAAGAAGTTAAACAACATATATTTTTTTAGTAGTGCAAATAAGCCAAGAAATATATTTTCTATAGATTCTTAGGAAGAGAGAGGATTTTACTTAAAAAAAAAAAAAGAAGAAGGGAGAACCACTAGACTATAGATACAAACAGTAAGTAGTCTTAGGATTTTATCATGTGTTAGGCTTTTGTTTTTATTTTCTTTAGGGTGAAAAAAATACAATAGTAATAACTATTTATTTATTAATATTATTCAATTATTATTGCAAAGTGGGTATAGGGTATTATGGAATTTATACCTTATATACATTAGAGTACAAGTTTTAAAGTTGATACATGATACCTTGATTTCTTACTTGTACCCTATTATGTGAGAGCAAGTACCAATTACTATGTAAGAACTACCTTATGACACTTATACCTATTTAGAATGTATCTGATAAAACTAAGCCCGAGTAAGTATCTTATATAACAGGATTACTCCCTTACCTCTATTTAAAATAGTTAAAAGAATATTTGAAATGGACTTACATTTTCTAAGTATCATTTTTAAAAGAAAAGGGGAAAAATAATGAATATAGTCCCTAAATTATTTCTTAGGTGCAAATATATCTTATAAACATTAGTTTATCATCTTATGACATGTTTGGTATGAAGAAATAAATTAGAATGGAATCGTGGTTTCTAACTCTATTCTCTTTCTCCATGTTTGTAAGTATATTTGTATGGTAGAATTTGCTTTTAAAAAGGTAGAGTTGTGATTCTACTTCATTAATTACAATTAATTAAGTAATTTAACCTTTAAAATTTTTTTCATGCAATCATTAAAGAAATTTTTTACAAACAATACTTTTTTTGCATTTAATATCATTCTATTCTATTTCATTTCATGAGCATTTTCAAATACCGGAAAAAATTTCTCTTTCTAGTCATTGTTCCATTTTATTTTTAATTTATTCCATTCCAAACCATTTCGTCATACCAAACATATATTATAAGTTTTGAAAATATGCAAACTACTTCCAAGTGTAAAGAAAAAATAGAATAATTATTCCCTTTTAACTTTCTATTCTCTTATTTACTTGGAAAATGGGTAGGAATTTTGATTCCTACTTTTTTATTCCTACTCCATTGTGAATACCTAAAAAAAAAAAAAAAAAATTCTCTCTACATAGGGAATAAAAGGCTTAAATAGTATTAATATTAATACTGTGATTAAATAATTTTTGGTTATTTTCCAAAATAACTAAAAAAGATCAAATTAGTATTTTTAGTTATATTTCCAACTTAATATTACAATCAATAAATAGAGTATATGCTATAATAAATATTCATTTCAATAAAAATTTATACGACATAAACACTAAAATGAAAATTTCTAATCTATCTTAATAATAGTCATTCACAAGGTATAACTTTTTTATTTATTATCTATTTTATTTCGAAAAGTAAACAGATCATAAATATACAAAGATTGAGCAACAATTTATTTCAAAAGTTACCGGATATGATATAAATGTTTATTCGTATTTGATCAATGGTTTATTAAGTGTGCTTATAGTTCTTTTTTCTTTTCTAAAAAAAAAAAAAGCTTGAATCCATTCAGACTTTCGGTTGCATGTGATGGTATGGCACATCAGTGGGAACATCGGAACATCAAAACAATAATAACCATAATGTGAAATCAGGAATTTAGGAGATTGCTTTATGCTTTAAAATATTCTGCATTTAGTTGGTAATAAAACAGCCAAGCTGGAAACCATTAATCTTTTTGCGCATCATATTGAACATTTACCACTTGTTATATAATTAAAATTTAAGGAAAGATGTAATTACTTATAAATATAATCCGTTGCATCTATTTTCCAATCTACTCCTCCTTCAACTATATAAAAAGTTAGCTTAACACGAGAGGCCATGAAACCTTTCTATTGGATAGTTCATTGTTTGTCCTTTTTGGGTAATTCTCTCTCTCTCTCATAATGTCAATTGCATTGCAAAGGAATTTGATTACTGTCTTCTTCTTGATGGCACTCCTACACAAATCAGGTAAGTGGCCTACTAGCCACACAACTCAGAAATCTATATGCCGCTTTTATCGAAATTGTCGCCGCGTATTCATGCTTATGCATAGAAAAAATATATGCTAATACACGCTTTTCAAACCCTATAATCCGCATAAACCTATAAATACGTTATCAAAGTAGACCGAATCGACGCTAATGTAG
This sequence comes from Lumnitzera littorea, assembly GCA_024138015.1. Classification (NCBI taxonomy): domain Eukaryota; kingdom Viridiplantae; phylum Streptophyta; class Magnoliopsida; order Myrtales; family Combretaceae; genus Lumnitzera; species Lumnitzera littorea. The sequence goes on from JAMXBB010000002.1 coordinate 10,608,810, forward strand.
TTGTTATCATTAAATGCAGTAGATGGGGAGTTTGAGCAATGGTGCATAGCAGATGAGCAGACCCCAGATGATGAGTTGCAAGTGGCTTTAGATTGGGCTTGCGGGAGTGGTGGTGCTGATTGTAGTAAGATTCAGGTCAATCAGCCATGTTATCTTCCTAACACGGTTAGGGCTCATGCTTCCTATGCCTTCAACAGTTACTATCAAAAGACTAAGCACACGAGTGGATCTTGCTATTTCCGCGGCGCCGCCAACATCACCGAGACCGACCCTAGTAAGTCGTTAAAAAATCTGAATCCAACATTCTTCTATACTAATTTAAGCAAGAACAAATCGAATAATTGAATCAAGTACATCACATTTTAGAACCATGTTGGGATTATACGTTAGCCAATTGGTAATAAATATTAATGTAATGCTTGATCCAAGATTTGGGTGGTGGTGCATCTTCACATGGTATGTTTGGGTGAAAAAATGTTGGGAACTCCATGTGCCATTTTTTTTTTCTTTTTTTTTTTTTTTTGCCCTTTTTAATTTGATGGGCTTTGTCTAGCTCAATTATTTCAATTCATTGAGAAGTACATTGAAGAATCTCAACCATAGATGGACAATCACTAGAATTTATGTGTATATACTCATGTGGATTGAAATCCGCATAAAATCATGTGTGTTCATTTTCACAAAATTTTTGTCCATAATTACTATAATAATTACTCGAATTATACACTATTCCTTTTCATTTATAAGCAATTATGTTGTAATCATTCCAAAATGGTTTAACTAAATTTAAGAGTAAATTACATTAAATCTCCTAAAATTTATTGAAATGATAGAAGCACCCGAAGTTCAAAAATAGCATTACATTCCTTAACTCTGTTTTGATTCTGAGCTAAATTTTTCTCTCTGCAGGTCATGGTTCTTGCAAGTTTGAGTACACTCCTTGAATCAACACCCACTAAAAAAAGAAAGAGTATTAATTCAATGCAGTTGGTGTTATTTAAGAAGAGAGACACTGCTGTCCTTACAGGGATTGGATGTTTTGGACCATTCTATCGATGGAACCTATCGGTTTTTCATCATAGATAGTTGCTGTTCCAAATTCTCCATCTTGAATGTATTCCTCCCAATTACATTAGACGCTTATTTTAGCGAAACAAATTTTGATGCAGAATCAGCTATTACATCTACCGTCTGCTTAGCACAAATTTTTAAAGCAGTAATTATGCTTTGATTTATGAAACAAATAGGAGAAATTTTGTTACTTGAAAAATCAAAATGTTAACATTTGGCGGCCAATGGGATTACTTACTAGCTGTACATGCAACTTGACATCTGCATCTAAACCATATCTGCAACTAATAATAATGCAGACGAATTTGGGCTATACTACAACTATTTTGAGCTAATCCGTCAAGATAAATGCGATAAGATTAAAATTCATTAATCTTTATATACCAGAAATTAATTTCTATTTGTGTATATGGCCACTTCAAGATAAATGTGACAAAAATTCAATTCAACAAAAACTTTTTTATCTCATATATTAAGCAATGTTTTGGTGCTGCTAACTGACAGAATTCCTGACTATTCCAATAAAAGGGGCTTATCTTCCTACAGATTTATAAAAATGTTTAGACTTCAAAGATCGAGGATGAAATCGCCTTTTAAAAGTAAAAGCTGAAGGGTCACCTTGCAATTTTAATCATGATTACATTTATCCACAATATAATTGAGAACATTTTATTCAACTATTGCGTAGTAGATTATTCACTTTAGAAGAATGGAAATTTTATTCTGTTCTTATTTCATACATTTCCTCTTATCACATGATTTACTTTTTTAAAAATCTGAATTGGGATTTCTTCTAGGAGTTAGGAGATGGGATTTAGTAAAAAAAAAGAAAAGAAAACAGAAAAGAAAAAGACTACCATTACCCTTTCCTTTTTTCAACACGGCATCACTACCACACCTACTCGTTTCAGCTAGCTATCGTTGCTCCACCACCACATCCATCCATTACCTTTTTGCTAACCATCACACGAGTCACACTTCACTTCTCTCTCTTCGATCTGTCTTCCCTCCCTCTCTCTCTCTCTCTCTCTCTTTTCTCGATCTTTCTTTCTCTCCCTCTCATCTTTCTTTCTCTTTTCCTTGTCCATTTACAGCGAAGTAGACATATCGTAAATGTTGAATAGGGTATTATGAACATGATTCAGGGAAATCGTTTCATGAAACGATTCGCATCTAATTATATCGCACAATATTTGCAAGAAAAAAATGGATATGCTATTATTTTCTTGGTTCTTTTAACTCTTTGCGTTTGAAATTATTTCGAACAAATGAAAGCAAGTGGACTAAATCAAGTGGACTCGTCATGTCCTGAATCTTGAAAATCATAACCCAATGATGGTCCACCCAATTGATGTGTCGAGGATGGTCTAGGGCCCGCTGGGTCCTCCGTCCCTCACATGCTCGAAATGAGTATAGTAACCAGAAACCTAGTCGCTTCAACCTATTTTTACCTTTTCTTACTTTTTCCCGACTCGCGGGGTCCGAGACAAAAAGGAAGACCCAGGACCATTCCGTGGACTTGTTGGGTCCTCATCCAGGTCCGGATCGAATCCTCGATTCAGGTCCGACACGGGACACATGACGGACCCTCCTCATACCCATGTCTATAAAATATAGTTGTGCTTTCTACAGTTAATGTTTTCTGTCGCTCTTTCCCTATGACATGTAGCTGTCGATGAACATTCTCTAGCTGAAGAAGCAAGAAAGAGACCCTATTTGCTTCATGGAGTATGATATTTTCTTTGGATGCCTTTTCATGTATCCCTAGAATTTCTGTTGGTTTACCATCCATTACATGTAACTCTCTGTACATAGAAATGCTAAACGGGAAGATCTAGATTTATGGTGACAGTAGATATGAAAAATACCTTTTCGTCCCTCACCTTAATACTGTTTATACCTTTATATATATATATATATATATATATATATAAAGAAATAAACCCTCATATTTAATTACCAAGAACAAAAATCTACATATCTTTTTCAAGAACCCATTAAATACTCGGTTAAATCTACACAAGTAAATGAATCAAGACTAAATGATAAACTTTGTTTAATATATAACAGCATATACATATACTAGATTGACACTACTGCAGCTGAAGCTCAATAAATTATTTAATCCAAGTGTTTTTACATATTTAGTTCAACAGGTTCACGAACTTAATCAGCTTGTTTACAAACTTAGTTTATTTGGAATTTAATCGAATTCGAATAAAACACAAACTCTAATGAATAGGGAAAAATAAAAAATAAAAAAGAAGAATCATCAAACGAAACTAAAGCTCGTGTAATTCTGAGTTCGACTTAATTATATCGAATGAAATTTATCATATGTAATTAGATAGCAACTTAAATGGATTCCTTATAATATAACCGTGAATTTACTATAAGAAGGGTAACTTAGTGACCATAAGAAGCTTTCGATAACAGCAGTATGCTTGCAGGATTATCCATATTACTTCACATTACACGTAATATCATTTTTTATCCTTCAACAAGAATTTCTTCATATTTCTCAAGGGCAAGAGCCGATGGAAGAAATTGTAATCTCCATCTGTTACAAGGCAACATGCACGCAAAGCTTGCTGTTTCTTGAGGAAATTTTCGTAAAAGATTAGTAGGATTCTATGTTAGCAAACGACGCTATCTGGTAGCAGAATAGGAATAGGCCTTACTGTGAGGAAAAAGACGACATGTTGAAAGATCAAAAAGAAGCCTTCAAATGGCTATTATCTACATATCATGGTAAATAGTAACTAGAATTTCCACAGCCGTACCATTTTGTTCATACAAGCCTTTTAGAGGAGAAAGCACAAGGCAGCATAGACATAGAGTAGTAATAATAGGAAGCGGATAGCTTGCTAGAGATGGAGAGATGTATCTACTTCCGAAGCATCAAAGTTCACCGATGCACTCCCGGAAACAGGAGGTTTAAGCCACAAACTAGTCAGGGGCATATCATTCAAAGCCCTATAATCGCCATCACCACTTTGGGCATTGAGTCCAAGCGAGAGGGATAAATCTCGCCTGGATGGTCTAGACGCATTACTCATATGATGATGATGATGATGACGGGAGGGAGTATTAGCACGCTCAAAATGCGTGGTTCGGTCACCTTGATGTTTGTCGGACGTGTGCCCGACGAGCTCCCTTCCCTCTCTTCTCTCCTTAGCTCTTTCAAGCTGTCTAAACCTTTCTTGTAGCAGAGCGATTGAGGAGTTCCCCGTTGTGGAATCACAACTCTGCCTACTCATCTCCGAGAATATGAGAAAAGGAGGATGACGAGCCAAAAAGGAGACTCCGCTCTTTAAATAGAAGGCAGAAATTTCGTGTTTCACTACCGGACGTGCATCTCGCAACCCCTATGGCAATGTAATATAGCGAAAAGAGCGGTTGTTGAGCAACAAGAAACAAGAAGAAAGATATCAAAAGGCAGGTTTAAAGGGTTGAGATGGTGGACGAATAGGCAAAGGCACTTTTCTAAGGGAAGAAAAGTGTAAAAGAAAGAGTACAAAGTGAGGGCGACGTACCATTTGGAAGGGTCTTAGGAGAGAATATATGATTTGATTACGCTATGTCCTCCTGTCTTTTAAGAAGCTGTAGGCTTCGGAGATGGTGTACCGTTTCTTGTTGTGTTTTGAGGGAATGTTGTTACCTAATTTATATTTCAACCGTACTACTCTGTTTCCATCTTCATTTTGAACATCAGGACAACCACATAAAGTCAAGGTGCACGCAATGAAGAATTATAAGATAATCGTATTCTATTTCATGGCAATACATTCAATCAAGTCACCCCATTAAAACCGCATGGAGATCCCATAAGCTTCACCTGTTATAATAGCACGTCTCGCAGAAACTCCGTCTCACAAGCAAACAATTATGCTGGAAATGAATTAAATATGATGAATGCGGACATACAAACACATGACGATACGACATTTAATATTATATGAATCCATTTAACAGGTGAGACTGTGCTTTACGGAGTATAGGCAATATAAAATCTCCCTTACTTACTCTAATCATTCTCCAAACAGAGTACTGCGACAAAACTTCCAAGCACTTCTGTTGCATTGTACAATCCACCAACCACATCGCAAAAATTTTACTAGGTGTTTCAGAGTCCACATACTTTTTTTTTTTTTTTGCCTCCATAAATATGTAACCACATATTGATGCCCATACAATCAATAAAACATTTGTTCTACAGCATGCTACTGTATGTCACTCGAAAAAGATAACATACACAAAGATGACGGAAATTAACAGAAAATGCAGAGTCCCATTAGAATCATTTGGGTATCAAAAGCAACTTAAATGAATTATGGATTCCTTCCTGATAATAGAAGAATCTAGCTTCCACACAGTACGAATCTCCACCTAGTGCCAGCTGCAATTAAGGTTATAACATTTTGTTGTACATCATAGTTTGAACATGGCACATAGTCAGGTAACTCGGCATACTTTTACGGTTGAATGTGTTCCATTCAGGGAAATCGCTCTTAGAATTGACACTATGGTTTAATCATTTAAGGATGACTTGCTGCAAAACCACCAAACTCAAATATGCGCAATATCTTCAATGTAAGAGGTTTCTTAGCTTCCTATAAAGGGTTTAAAAACCAAAGGCAATATAATTCCTTTCTATTGCTTGGCTGCTGGCTTAGCACAGAAAGTTCTGCCCTCTCTTATCAAAATATTAAAAGATTACAAACAGAATATATCGATACATTCACGCTAGCAGATTACTATGCTGTCATATGTGCATGTGGAAGTAGATCCAACAAAACAAGAAAGTATGTGCTCATACAACCGCACTTTCTTAAAGAGAGGGGCACCAACAGATTCCCAGATCCTAAGAGAAGGTTATAAAGGGGAAAAATGAGGAAAGAAACAATCGCATAAAAATTCTACTAAGATTCATATTGATCAAAAAGTGTTAGCAATTTGGCAAAGAGAAGGATTTAGTCACTTAAATTTTTCCATGATGTAGTATCTGGGGGAAAGAGTATTCTGGAAATGCAGCTCATATCTGGCGTAAGGTCATCATCATTTAAGAATGGCCACTAACTAGAATTGTTCTTGTTATACTTGTATAATATTGCAAGGTTTATCAATAAACACAAAGAATACTTTCAAATGCCACTATAATCTATATGTATATTTCCTTTTGTCAGAATCTTCTGTGATTTATTGGTTTGATAGAAAGAATGGTGTCACATCTATAATAATTGACATAAGAATTGTGCAGAATCATCAGCTGTACCTTGGCTTCATGATATACAGGCTACCATCATAGGACTCATGAGCTTCATAATAGCAAAGTCCAAGCAGGATTGGTCCTGCAAAATAACACAAAACCATTTAGACTTGACCACCCATTTCCACTACCTAGAGCAGCAAGATACAATTAAAACATGGAAGATAATAATAGCAGGCACCATAAAACCAATAGAGAAAAATAAGGAAACAACAAAGAACAATACCATGGGGGCAGTTGACCAGAATTATGAATATTAAATGGCAAGTGTAATCAACTTAATCGATCCTTTTACATCAAATTCTTCCGGTTTTCATTTATCTTTATCTGCTGCATTATTTCAAGTCCAGAACCTCTCACTTTGAGTACATCAAATTTGCAGGGAACTCTATTGGTGGTTTCAGTAAAAACCTTTGCTCTGAAAAGGAAAAAAGAGGAAAGAATCGTGCAGCTTGTAAGGTGCATGGGAATAGGATGCAGCTATAAGTGCGATATGTAAAAGAAAGGGTCAAAAGCTCATCTAAAAGAGCCTCTAGTCTCTAGTTTTGACGGCTCATTAGAAACCCTGTGATCTTATAAACTACTAATAACTACTAGTCTACACTTGCTTATACAAGCTTCTTGGTTCTTAATTTTTTTAAATAAAAGAGAAAAAGCTAAAAATATCTCCTAAGGCGCATATACCAGAAAATGCATAACAGGACAATATATTTGTTTCCTATTATAACAGATATTGCTAAGATATTTTTTATACTTCTCCCCTCCTAGTTCCTCAGTTGAGTAATCCCAGGATAAACTACTGTAATAAAACCTCTAAATCTGCAAGATCTGCATCAGATACATCAAGGTCCGTAAACACTAACAGATTTTTGCACTGGTGTCCTTGGGAGTACTGTGGTCATGTCACTGTTTCACGTAGAACTCCACATCAAATGACCGGTCAAATTGCTGGCCAAAGTCCGGGTCAACTCACCAGCCAAACCCTAGATTTAGTACTGTGGAGATGGATAACCCACCAAATATGGGTGCTGACCAAAGTTCACTGGAATTACTGTTAAGGGTCAAATCACAGCCAAACACATTGGATCACACCCTAAATTGCAGATCTATTTGCTTAGAGTGCCAGAAAACAAGTCATCACTTTATTTGCCACCATGTGACAGCCATTTGCAAGGAACACGAACCATAAACACTAAAGACCTTGCAGGAACTATAACAAAGATAGGACAAGTTTCCTTAATGCATGTTATCGAGGATGCACATATTCTTATGAATCTCCCAGAAGTCACAGTTAATATGTCAGAAGAACAATTTAGCAAAAAGATTGTGTCAGAATAACCCTAAACATCATTATGCAATTTCTATATACTCAAGATGCTTGAAGAAGTCATCCCTTCATTGACCACCGTGTAGAGGCCATTTAAAAGGGACAATTAGTAAATGCACACATATTAGCAGTTTTCAGGCATTCTTCTTTGTATCTGAAAGTTTCAAGGGTATTTCAACTTCTCAAAGGTTTGCCAACACTTTGAAAATTCTTTTACCCCAACTTTGGTAGTTACTTCCCAGGTAGACATTTCAAGTGATCTTGTAGAAGAGGCAAAGGTTGCAAATCACTAATGGATCCAATTTCAAGATAAACATGGATGACCCTCTCCACATGCCTGCAGGAAGTAAAAACTCTTAAATAACTGGACAAAATCGGTTCAAATTTCTGAGAACCTAAGGTAGAGAGGCAGAGGAATTGAAACTTTTTTACATCTACTTGTGAGTCACTGTGTCTTAACATTGTTGACACTACAATTGAATGTCTATGCATGTGTTCCTGTGTGACTGTGTCTTATTACATGTTTGTGCATGCGTATTTCTCATTCCTGATAAACCTCTATGGCTAGAGGACCACAATCAATCTGATATGTTCACAATATTTTTAGTAAAGTGAATTTTCCAAAAGTGCAGCAAAAGAAAGAATGTGCGCCAGAAGGTCAGATAATGCAACTATACCTTGCCAAAATATCTAACTGAAATCGAAGCAGGGTGTGGCAGAATAACCGAAATCACTGCAAAAATATACTTCATGCGATTTGAAGAGCTCCAACATATATAGAGCCTCAAGAAAACACTCATGCTGACAATTATCTTCAAGAAGTGCACACAAAGGTTGTGTCTCCCTTTTCCTCCATCAACATCACTGCAAATGAATTGTATTCAACTCTTCAGTGAAGTTCTGGAATCAGCAGAGATCCACCAATCAGAGATTATTGTAACAATCTGAAGTTGGAATTTTATAGACATATCATAGTCCAGAGTAACAATAAATGCTGGGAAAACGCTGTAACATTTAGGAGGGAATAAAGTAATCAATTGCTCACCATGTTAAACTGCCTGCCTGCACAACAATAAGGCCATCCTCTGATTCATAAGAGAGAGCCACCATAGTGAGTGCACACCCACTAAGTCATTGCATATCCAGTTATCAGCCAATAACGCAAACTCTCAATGTACACCTTAAAGTTTCTCCCTCACAGGATTCAATTCTTCCAATATTCAATCAGCCTCCTTGGTTTTGCCCTTTTTGGGCAATTCCTTACCCATAATGACATATGTCTGAATACTAATACTAAAATTACGGGATTCTAAGAGGTGAAGAAGTTTCATGCCAAAATCAGAATATCCTAGCTTCAATAAGCCATCAATTATAACCGTCCAAACTATCTCATCTACATTCCACTGGTTCTCGAGCATGTTTTCAAATACTGATTTAGCCTTCTCAAACTGGCCAACCTGACAGAGAGAAGAGACGAGTGCCTTAAACATTGATAACTTAAGTGTGAAGCCTCCAGTGAGAATTGAGATGAAAGTTTGCAAAGCCAGGTCAACTTCTAAGTTTTCACATAGATTAAATAACAGGGAATAATAGACATCTTTGCTTGGAGACAGTCCTTTCCCTTTCATGTGATCCACCAACTGCATTGCCTCAGCAGATTTTCGTTGCCTACACAAGCCACTGATTAAAGTGCTATAGGTGTTGACATCAGGTTCACATCCAATATCAGTCAAGCGAGTTAACAGTTGGAATACCAAACCAACAGTGGTGTATCTCTCATCTGAGCTACAACTATAGACAGCCTCATTTTGGGCCATGACTTGTTCAGAGAGCAGCTGACATTCCTTTTGCAGACCTTTCAGCAAAACCTGATATGTTCCATAGTTTGGTTCACAGCTTGCATTGATCATTCGTTTGCAAATACAAAATGCATGATCTAGCCTACCAGTCATCACAAAGCCATCCATCAATGAAGTGTATGTCACATGGTCAGAAACAATTCCTTTCTGCTCCATTTCTCCCCAAAGCTTCTCTGCATCATCAATCTTCCCCGATTGGCACAAGCCATAAATAAGTGAACTGTAAGTGTACAAGTTTGGCAAGCAATTGTTGCATTCCATTTGATGAAATATTTGAAAAGCAGACTCTAGTCCAGCATGTCTGCAATATCCATCAATTAAAGAAGTATATGATATTGCATTTGGTTGCAGTCCATGCTCTGACATCTTGTTCAATAAGGCTTCTGCTTCAGCCAATCGCCCAACCTTGCTCAGACCACTCATCATAGCATTAAACGTTTCAATACTTTGAGAGCAACCATTTTTCTCCATATTCATGAATAGCAGCAACGCTTCATCTACTTTCTCATCCTTACAGAAGCCATCGATCATAGCTGTATAACAGACATGATTTGGACTAATTCCTTGTCCCACCATTTCCTCGAAAAAGGTTAATGCCATATCTAGCTTCCCAGCTACGCAGAAACCATTTATCAGTTCACTATATGTCCAAACATCGGGGGAACATTTACAATCCTTCATAAAATCCAATAATCTAATGGCATTATCAATGTACCCCTGATTGAAGTAACCAAGAATGAGAGTGTTATATGTAACCACATTAGGGGAAGGCCCAGATTTGTTCATCCTATCAAAAAGAACCATAGCCTTCTCCACATCACCAGTCAAACATAATCCCTTGATCAATTCATTGAATGTCCTAACATTAGGTGAATGGCCATGTTTTTCCATCCATTGGTATATCTCCAAAGCAATGTCAATCCTTTGACCAATACGAACACATAACAAATTTATAAGGACATTGTATGTAACTAGGTTTGCATGTACACCATCCCTCAACATTTTGTGGTACAGCCCCACTGCCATTTCAACTAACCCAGCTTCAGACAACACACTAATCAAAGCGGTATAATTCTGAACATTTGGATTACAACGTCTCTTCCTCATACTGACAAATAGATCGATTGCTTCACCAACGTGCCCTAGCTTAGCTAATACTGTAATAGGAACTGTATAAGTATGTACAGTAGTTTCAATTCCTTTCTCAATCATTTCATCAAGCAAGTCAAGTGCCTGATCAACTCTACCGTGCTTGCACAACCCGTTAATCAAAGTGCAATAAGTAACAGAATTTGGATAACAACCTTCCTCAATCATCCTATGGAAAACATGAAAAGCCGAATCTATATCACTATTATAGCAATGTCCAATCATCAAAGAAGTATAAGTAAAAGCATCTGGGCACATGTCATATCCAAAAATCTTCTTAAAGTACAATTCAGCTTCGTGAATTTTGCCCTTTTTGCAAAGAATATTAATCATTGTATTGAGTGTCAATAAACTAGGCCTGATCCTATGATTAAGCATCTGGGTATAAATATTTTGAGCCAAATCATCCATACCAAACTTGCCCACTTGCAACAAAAAAGTATTATAGCTGTACAAAGTTAAAGCGACACCATTTCCACTACTTTCCTTCAGATACTCAACAACCCTTTTAATGTCGTCCTCATTTCTACAACCCTTAATCATAACTATCCTAACATGATCAACCGGATCATAATCCCGGTCCCGAAACAACCGATTCAACATCGAAACGCAAGTGCCCATGTCATGTTTGTTAGAAGTCCTCTTAGAGAGCCAAAACAAAAACCTCAATGAAGACTTCGTATCTGGATTTATCTCGATGATTCTAGTGACGTCATGAGCTCGTAATGCAGGAATTAAAGTTAAAAATTGTGGGTTATTTTGCCACCCGGGTTTCGACAACAGTCTACAGACTTTGCAGACCAAGTTGGATGGAGATTCAGTGGAGATAAAACGATGATTTGAGAGCAAAGGTTGAAACTTTATGAGAAATGACGAATTGGGTATGTGGAGTTTTAGCATTATCATTAACATTTCGTTTGGGATGGCAGTTTATGGGTTAATGTGTGTTCATGTGCAAAAGTGAAAATGAGTAATTTTGGGTTTGGATAGATTGGGGAATGAAGAAGGAGTTGGGTTGTACTGCTAAGAGTTTGTTTGGTACGTGGATTAATGAGGGAAAGGAACGTGGTCATGAGAGGACCATCAGGGGAAGAGAAATACAAGAATCTCAAAAGAGGGAGGAGACATAACCTAGTTTTGGGTTGAGGACTTGGGGATGAAGATTTGAAGAGAACTAGTTCATTCGTGCACGGCTCCTTTCTTCGGTTAACAAATCCAAGTGTCATTATTTTGCTAATTACAAATTTATAGGGCAATAATTATCAATTTGATTTATAAATAATTATATTTCTTAGACAACCTTCTATAATATTATTTTAGGAGAAAATATTAAAACGACAAACATCTAATTTGTTTGCATACTTTTTTTTTTTTTCTTTCCTTTCAAGAATAGAATAGATAAGAAATAAAAAAATTATGATTGAAAAATGGCTATTATTTGAGATAAACTCGAAATTTATATTTTAATATTTAATTCGTGTAATTTTTTTTTATTTTAGGAAGAATCTGTTTTCATTTTTAACTTAACTTCATTAATTACAATATTAAATGACCAAAAATATCAATAATACTCCAATTTAGTTTTTTTTTTTTCATAAAATAGTTAAAAGTCATTTAACCCTTCTTATAAATTAAGAGCACGATTGTTCATTTTGTAATATTTTATTCTTTATAGAAAGTGAAACAAAAATTCATCCTACAAAAAGGGAATAACTCTTTCCTATGAAGAGAGAATGAAAAAGTCATCTTAAACCAAACCAATTGTTAAGTAAACAAATAATAGAAAGTATTCCAAAAATAGTTATCATATTCTTTTTCCATTATATCCTAGTAAACAAGTTGAGAACTTTTTTTTCTTATTTGAAATTCAAAGACTAACATTTAATATTTGTAAAGAATCATATTAATACTGCACAAGTTTCTTATCCTACGATGAATGCGCTAAATATAGTATAAGATTCTTTCATGTTGCACGCAACTTATCATTCATAAATACTATACTGGAATAACAATTTTTACTCTCATACCATTTGTACTCTTATGTTAGTATTACAATGGTTACAAAATTGATCGTCGTAGTGAAGTGGTAATTGTTGTACTCATGATAGTGTATAATAAAAGTACTAGTATACAAGGTTCTTGATATGATAACGAGAAAAAAAAAAAAAAAAAAAAAGTAGTGTATTGGTGATGGTGCATAAGTGAACGAGGCCATATAGTGGTATTACGTGGTGATCGTGCTGATTAGAGATGTAACGGCTTTATTAGGTACCCGATTTGATTCAACCTAATATTTTTTTTAAATGAACAATTTCCAAATAAGTCTAGGATGAGTATTCGGACAAAGTTAATATTCGATAAAAAATAAAAAAATAAAAAAAAACCTAATTTGAGAAGTCATTTTATTGATTTATATTACTTCTAAAAGACTACAGTAATGCTTATTTATGGAAAATAAGAATGCTTGGTTTTGTCAAACTTTTTAGAATGTCTACTTCGATATTCCACGTAAATTCTTTGGATGCTAAACTTACATATATATCATCATTTTTCCAGTTATTCAAACTTCAATCATGGATTTTTGTATAGGGACTTCAGTAATATTATAAATTGCCATTCTAATCGAGGTATCCTATGTGTTTAAGTTCATAAATAAAATGACAAATGTTGTTGCAGGTGTCTATCCTTGATTAATGAACACAGCTGTCATGTGACCATGTATTTGCTATAGTGTTTTAGTAGTTATGATCATTCTTTCTTGATTTGAGGTACGTTAAGATATGAATTTTAAAGTATTTAAATTTTTATTAATTTATCAAAAGGATGGTAGATATTTATTAGACTATCAGATAGGTCTCGGCCATGTGGTGAAGAACCACATAAGGTTTAAGATGGGTTTTAAGACATAGAACAAAAAGTGAAAAGGAGTTTGGGTTTATATCATCCATCTCAAATATGCCCCGTCAACATCTCTAGTAATGATGGCTTAGCTCTAGTAATTACGTAGTAGTGTCAACAATGGTTATGACAATGCATACAGGGAGTAAAATCTAAAGCGGTGGTTGTAATAGTAATAATATAGTGTTGGAAAAGAGGTATTTAATATTGTCAATCTCTATATAAAGGATCGTGTTTTTTGTCTAAGTCTGTGTGGAGTATGTCTGAAAAAACCCAACTCGTAGCATGACTCAATATCGATTGTGCTTGAATGCTTGAATTTGTAATTTTGTTTGATAAATATTTTTGTGTCCTTATTGAATACATTTATCAATTGAAAAAGTGTAAAATAAATAAATCATAATTGTCAACTCTCTATCTAGAAAAAACCATATTTTTAGTACTGTCATCATATTTACAAAATACTTATAATGAAAACTACATCAAAAGCTGTAAAAAGTTTGCAAAGATAACTTTTTATTCCTGTAATAAATGTATAGATAAAGTTAGCGAAAACACAATATCTCAAAATTCAACGGTTGATTTAAACTTTAAGTAACATAGAATAACTTAAACAAAATTCTTAGCATTTTATGGGTTTAATGCAAAGTATGCTAGGACTAATTTAAACATAAACTAATTCTTATATCCAATTGGGTTTTTATTATACTCATGTGATTTCATTAGTGAGCTTGGGACCTTAAGGTGAACCTTTCAAATAGTTCTACATATAGAAGCAAAGCGTAAATTTGCTTACATACATATATAGAAAAAATTATATAAGAGATGAAGAATGTTTGTGCCCAAAGTTCAAAAGTTTAGTAATATAAAGAGCACATGAATGACATTAAAAATGCTAGAAGGGGATGAAACAAGTTGAGCCAAGCATTTAAAGGTTCACATTTGCCTCGTTGAAAAAGTTATGAAACTCGAGTTGCCAAGCATTTAACGAGTCTAAAAATTATAAGCTTGAGCTTCAGTTTAATAAAAAATCTAAGATTCAAGCTTAGCTTTAGAACTCATTTAGACTAACACTTAGACAAGTTCAAGCTTTTACTCGAATTAAAGCACAAAATTTATTCAAAATTTTATATTTACCTTATTTATCATTCTCTTCCTATGAAATTAATTATTAATTTTATGAATTCAAGATATTATATAAACATATAATATGTGAAATGCATATTATATTATATCGTATACATTGATATATTTATAAATTCATATTATATCATATACAATATATATCACCATGTTACACACACACATATACATATGAAGCTTATGATCGCTCATTAACAGTAGAAAGGAATTAGCTTATGAGTTAGCTTACAAGTCTAAACTAAAGTTGAACTTGACTTGTTTAAACAAATAGGTTTCATTTTTAGCTTAAACTCAAGTAAAGCGCAACTTGAGTAGCCCACAAGCAATTTTCCTCACTTGCAATCCTAGTGATGTAAACAAAGCATGTCCATTATATTGCTAATATGGCACGATAAATACCTAAGCAAATGCTAATATGGTATGTGTTGTATCGGCAACATATAAAAAGCTATAACAACAATGTAGTGACATCCTTTATTTGCATAACTTTTCATAAAATTTATCCTCCCTTTGTACTACTAAAATAGTTAATCCGTTATTGAATCCAAAAGCCTATCCTTCAACATGTAATTTTTATATAATATGCTTTTGTTTTAGTATATTAGAAATTAGATGGGAAAGGAAAAAAATAATATAAAAAATAAAAAATATGACAAAATTTTTTTTTTTACCAACTATGTTATAATTTGAAGAAAGGGCATTTCAACCTTAGTCTATCCTGATGGAAGATTAATAATAATGCCATTAAGTTACAATAGTCTTAATAAAAAAAATAATAAAAAAATACAGCAAATTAGAAAATAATCCCACTAATATAGTAATTGAGATCGCTTTTTTAAGAGATAATTCATCTTGAACTAAAATCGATTGTGGACAATTTCAATCCAAGCTAAAACCCTTCTTGAAGAGGCGATTTTGGTGTCCATAAACCCACCTATTGCAATCTTCCTCTTCCCTACTTCATTCAAACAGAAATCCCTCTCTCTTTCTAAAACGCCAAAACCTATGCACGCTCTCTCCAAAAGGGTCAATTTTTGTCCCTTTTTTCCTCAAATCGACTCTACATTTTGAAATACTACACTAGAAACTCAAGAGGAGAGGTAAATTGAGTTTGATGCTCAAATTTTATTTTAACACCAATTTTTTGATTTAAGTAACTAAATAAATACAATAGCGAGACAATAAAGTAATAACGAGTATAATCAAGATAATAATAAAACAATAATAAGTGCGTAAAATAAAAGAGATAGGGATAAAGAAAATCAAACTTAAATTTAACATGGAGTTCGAATTGTCCCTTACTCTCCACAAACACACAATGCCTCTAATCAAAGACTTCACACCATTTTATTAATTTCTTAATCTAAGCTCCAAGAGCTACATATACACAAACTTGATTATATAAGTTTTACACTTACAACTCACCCAATTTTGATTTTACAAGATTCCCAATCACAAAAATTCTTAATCACAGTAACTCTCAATACAAATCACAATCTCAACTCATAACACAAACTCAATCTCAAGTATAATGCACTCTCTTAAAGTTTTTGTAAATATAAATCACCTTGCACTATACTAGGGTTTACAAATGATTTAGTAAATTAAGTACACAAGACAAAGGGCAAGTAAGCAAAAGGAATAATTATAGATTTTCAGCTTTATTTCATCTCCTTCAACTACCCAACAATTATATTTATAGCCTCTTAAGAAAATCTAGCGTTGGTCTACTTCTCTTTACATTGAATGCTTTATAATGACTCTTTTCTATATGGACTAACCGGACGACTCATTCAAATGGGGTCACTAGTTGGACAGTCTTCAAGCAACCAATTACATGGTCCAACAAAACCTACCAACTTGCAGAAACCAGCTGGATGATCTAAGGACAACCTGATAGGAATCAAGCTATTGGGCCTTTGACCCGCAACCAAGCCCGAGGATTGGAAGGGCTAGCAAAGCGGATCCTCCTGCTCTAGCCGACTGCTGTTGAAGCCGAGTATCTCTTTGTCAAGTCACTCTGTATGCCAAGCTGAATGACTACCCATCTCTTTGGAGTGTACTGAATTGTAGATTGCCGAGATAATAGCTAAGTCATTCTTGAGTACTCACTCACGTCTAAGCTGACCAAATACTCGGCTTTACCCTTGTCAAGGTGCTGAGAGAGAGACCCTAGACTAATCTTTAGTCACCCCTACTCAGACTAACAATCTAATCATCCTCTTTTGCTCGCATCCTCCAACGGCTTTGCCAATGTATCACTGCCACGTGTATAAGACCACATGTAGCATCTGACACACTAATCATTGCTTTTCTTAGATATTCATTTTTATCTTTTTTTATTCTTGTACATTATTTCTTTAGGGTAATACCCTTTTTGTCTTTTCTCTTTTACGTAAATTGCCTTAACTTATTAAGTATAAGTACTCCTTGTATTTGTAGTTGTAAACATCAGATTGAACATTAATACACTTAACATTTTCCTCTCATAAACACAACTTTGTTTACATTCATCTCACTCTTATCTTAACCCCTCAAGTAAGGTTAGGCAGTAAGTAACCTTATTGGACCAATTTGTGCGTCATATCGAGTTGTGCCATGAGTTATTGGAAGTTTCATTGGTGCATTATATTCATTAGAGCTGCTTGTAGGTTTTGCTTGCTTTTCATTCGCACTCGTCTTTTCTCACATTTCCCCATAACTTCCTTTTCAAGTTTTTGGCAAGCTTGGACCTATTTAGCGACCAGCTTTGTTTGTTATTGGTCACGGTTCACACTATCTTGGTATCAGAGCAAAAGTTTTTGTTTGAGTTGTAGTTTATTTTTGAAGTTCTATTTATACTCAGTTTTGCGTAAATGAAATAGAGCAAGTTATTGTGTTCATTTATTTGCTGTACTTGTTTGCTGTTGCTTTTCTGGTTTGTAGAAGTGTTTGCTGGTATGCTTAGGAGTTCAGTTATCAATAGGACTAACCATAGTAGATTTGAATCGAAATGGGTCTTTTGAGATATCGAAGAAAATTGGAGGGAAATAGTCCACAATCAAACAAGAGTAGTTGACATGAAGCTGCTCAAAGGATGTAACTCACCAACGAACACAACACGACTTGACACTTCACTTGATATGACATATAAGTTGATGTCAAGGTCCACCCACCACTAATCCTAAGCTACTCGGTAAGATTAGATAAGTGGTGTATGAAATATGGACTTAGAGAGAGTTGTCCCATAAGAACAAAGTATTCAGTATTAAAATGTAAGTTATGTGTGGTTTACAAGAGAAAAGAACTATTTATAGTAAGTCTTTAGGGTAACATTACAAATAAAAAAATTACAAGAAAGTATATACAAAAGGGGATTTTTAGTACATACGAAAAAGGGGTAAAAAGAACAAAAGACCAAAAGACCGAAAATAGAAAAGTAGTACAATGTCAGACGAGGTGAACAGGTGGCAATACAACATTAGTCCTGTACAAATATTCTCTGACCACAGCAAGTGAAAGGGGTCGACATGTTATGGCAATAAAGGGGCCAGGACAAGAGAGATGGTGGCGTGCCGAGAGAAAACTATTTAGCAGTGTAACTAAGTCTCTCATCACTCGACAAGAACTCCTTGGTAGTAGTTGGTCAAATTACTCGACATAGGGTCCTCGACAAAGGAATGGTCGGCATCATCACTACCAAGTGTATAGATTAACATATGACAATTCGAGGAGCTCAAGGAGTTTAGCCACATTCCCTCGACATAAAGTTTTTCATCGTCAGTAAGTTGCCGAGAGAGAATTCGCCAAGTGAGGGATTGGAGTCTTCGGAGCTGTGCGCGAGTAATAGGATCGTTGGTCGGCAGTTCATCAGTTCCTCAAGGTTGTTAGAGATTTGCCCTCAAAATTTGGTCTTCGTCATCTTCGGGCACATATAGAGTTAAGTCGGCGATGTTGAATGTGGTAGACATGCCAAAACCTTTAGGTAGCTCAATCTCGTAAGCATTATCATTAATGTGCCTCAGGATCTTGTAAGGTCCATCCACTCTGGGAAATAGTTTGTTTGTCCTCTTACTAAGAAAGCGTTCCTTGCTAAGAAAGACCTAGACAAGGTCCCCAAGAGCATAAACGATTTGTTTTCTTCTGCGGTTTCCCATTTCCTTCTATTGGGCTACGGTTTTGGCCAATTGCTCAAGATTCTTTTATGCAACTTGTGAAATTGCCCAGTATACTGTAGGCCGGATTGACTCTCCCCTTGTATAGTTAAACTGTTAACTAAGTTTAAGGGTAGGTTCAGGTTAAGTCCATAAACAACCTCAAATGGTGATGTTCTAGTGGAGCTGTGAGTTGAGCGATTGTAAGCAAATTCAATGATGGGCAGGCATAAATCCCAATCACGAGAGTTCTTCCCAATAGTGGCGTGCAGGAGATTACCAACGGTTCTGTTAACTACTTCAGTTTGGCCGTCTTTTTGAGGGTGGCAAGAGGTACTAAATAGGAACTTAATGCCAAGTTTCCTCTATAAGGTCTTCCAAAAGAAGCTCGTGAATTTTGAATCGCAGTCAAACAATACTCTTTTGTCACACCCCGAAACGGCAGAGTCATAACAGCCCCGCCGTGTAAACCATCTTGAGATAGAAGTTGGACTTACAACCGCTATCTTAGACTTGATCTACACAAGGCATCTACGACTAACCCGCTTTGAAGTAAATAGTTTGTAAATTAAATAAATTATTTACTTAAGAAAGTGAGGAAATATATATATATATACACTATAATTCAGTTATTACAGTTAAAGTTTACAATATTTCTTTGTAATATATTTCTGAGTTATTACATTATTCAGAAATGAAAAATTCTAAAGTAAAAGCTTAAACCTTAAAAATATGTGTTTATTCTTCAAATGTTTTTCTTTACTCCCTAAGATCTAGCAATTACTAGCTTCAAAGTAGTTGTTTGCCGCTTTTTAGCTAGCACTTACACGACATCTATGAGGATGTGAGCAACCACAGCTCAGTAAGTTAGGATGGAAGACTTAAAACTATACCATAAACACAACAGGGTTATCAATCAACTTATTAGGTATAATGCATGTACAAGTAAATGCCATCACACGACGTTATCCGGCTTGTTATGAAATTAGAGAAATTGCGCCCTCTTTAATCCGAGTTGAGGAGTTGCTATTAATGTAACAGCTCACGACCAAACCCAGGCTTGTGCAATGGAGACCTCGCTGCTCCCGCAACTACTTTCGAACCATTGACTTCACCCTCGCCGTAACCTCCTCACCTGTCACTTAGTTCGACTGAGAATGAAGAAAGGACCATTATGCAATCCTGTGCTATCCCTTTCGAAGGGGTCAATATTTGGCCGGAGAGTCCTAGGTTTCCCCTAATGAGTTGCCATACAGGTCCAATTATAATTACAAGTCATATATTTGATTAAGTCCAGTTTAGGGTGACCAATCATTTCATACAAATCATACAATACAAGCCAGAAAAAACAAACAGAATCATAGCATCACCTATAATCAAGCACATGCACACATTCAACTATCTAATAAGCACAACCAAGCATAATCTTAAGCCTCCAAAATACAACATCGTATTAATCCCAACTTACCTCGACTCCTCGCTCACTCACTCGAGGTTCGACTTGCTCAAACCATCGCCGATTATCCCTATAATACAAATGTGGTTTCAGTTTTTCATATAACTATTATAGGTTCATTTTATACTATGACGCTTATTGTTATGTTTTGTTTAGGGTTTAATATACCTAATTATCTAGGTCTTAAGTCTTTTACAATAATTCTAGGTTTGGGGTTAGGTTCAGGTTCGATTTCTGTATCGATTTCTAAATTAGGTTCTAGTTCGATTTTTAAGTAGTGTTTTATACTCCAACCCTATAAATTCATTTCAACCCAATATGTAAAATTAATCACATTACTTCCCAATCTCCTAAATATCATTATTACCATTAGTCGGTATTTTATTTCACCCAATACATTTAAATCCGTATTAGTGTACCGAATTCACTCCTGAAGTGAGAAATTTTTACATTTTTCATATAATTACATAAATTCAAGTCTTCTATCAGTTTTATTATATATCCCTATTATTTATATAATATCAATTTTTATCCTAATATTTTCTATTTATTATATTTTCAATAATTACATATTATGTATATAATACACTTCTAATATTTCTATCACTCTAATTACCATCTCTAAACAACAATTATCATTTCAAAATGTCTAAATTCATCCTAAATCAGATTTTACATCTAATTATCCTAATCTACAAAATTAACTTACACTTTTCTATTTTTCCCTATTACTCATTTACTACATAATTAACCTAATAATTACATCAACACCCTAAATGCTATAAATATCATACTTTATCAGATTTCAACATCCTAAAACATATGCTTATTCACTAAATCAGCAATTAACCATTTAATTACTTTATTAACCCTAAATTACTCATTTTATATCTCATTTTAAGGCCTAAAAATTATCTAAAATTTTCAAAAATTAATTTTTGAAAATGGGCTTCATAGTACTGTTCTATATCCTCTAAGTAATCTACACAAAAATTTTGGGTTCAAAACTACACTCTTAAGGTCTCTAAACCGAAACATGCTCGATTTTGCACGATTTCTTAAGGACTATATATTATGGGAAATATTTTTATCAAAATAATATTTTTCCTAAAAAAATACATACAAAAATATTCCAGAATAAAAAAATTCATAATTTTCTAAAAATATTTACTATTTTTACAAAATTATATAAGAATCGGATTGGAAATCGAACTCACCGGTCTAGGTGACTCCGGCGATCGTCGGCCGCCGTGGCCTTATCGGCCGGTCCAGGCACTGCCACCACCATGTGGTGGTGGTGGCCGTCTACTCCCAGCTGCTCGTTTGGTGTGAGTTCTCCTTAAAAGCCCTAATTGCATAGTTTTTCCTATTTTTTTTCTGACCCTAATTTTTTTCTCAATTTTCGCCTCTCTCTATTTTTCTCACTCTCCAAACTGCCCAAATGAGCTCTATGATTTTTTTCCCTATTTATAGAGCTTTGTGATAATTAATGTATATTAAATTGGACAAGATATTGTCTGAATCCCTTAATTTTTGGCTTTTGTGTTGCTCTAATTTAATTGGTTGATTTTTTTCTTATTTTTCCTATCTGCCACAACCCAATTTTGGATCATTCCTTATTTTTCCTTAATTAATTATGAATTTTCTTTAAGTATTTAGTATTATTTTAGCACATTTCACATATTTCAAGTAATTACGCATATTTATACTTACATGTAAATTCATATATAGTACAAATAAATATTCCTAAATATTATTTAGGTCATTTTATGATTTTTAGTATACAAATAATTTATCTCTAACATTTCATTAATTATCGGAATGCATTTTATGCATTTTCAATAAATAACGAGTTATATATTTAAAATTTGGAATTTTTATAGTCTTTTATTTTATTGCTTATTTTCTTAAATTCAAACTTATGGGATCATTTTTACTTATAATTTAGGCTTGATCGAATCTTTCAGCCGATCGATCCGATCGAAACCTTAGGTGACTAGTTGTGGGGCTTACATCTTTGACACTCCATGCAACCGCATAATTTCCTGTAAAAAGAGATTAGCAATGAATAAAACATCATTAGTTCTATAGCAAGGGATGAAGTGGCCCATCTTGTTGAACCGATCGACCACCACCATGATTGAATCATGTCTTCTTGGCATGTAAGGAAAGCTGAGCATGAAATCTATGCTTAGGTTGATTTACGGCCGCTTGAGAATTGGTAGGGGTATATATTCTCCATAGGGCTTTCTCCTCCTTTTTGCATACTTAAACACCTTGCACCTCTCAAGTATTCGGTGCACATCCCTCATCATCTCAGGTCAGTAAAAGTGCTCATTCGATATCTCAATCGTCTTCTTTTCCCCAAAATGGCTAGCTAGACCCTCAACATGAGCCTTTCGAATGAGTAGCTCCCTTGCATAACCACTTGGCACGCAAATTTACTTGCCCTTCATCAAGAACCCCTCACTCAAGTAAAATTCGTCCATAACTCCTCTATCACTGCACTTAGCTACTAAAGGCCCAAAATGTGGGTCATGCTCATATCGATCAGGTAAAGTACCAAACCCAAGCACTTTAGCTTACAACGTTGTGATGTGGGTATGATAGCGAGAAAGTGCATCAGTTACTATGTTGGTGCTTCCCTTCTTATACCTGATTACATAGCAAAAGTTCTCCAAGAACTCGACCCACTTGGCGTGATGCTGAGAAAGCTTTTGCTACCTGCGAAGATGCTTGAGAGACTCATGATCTGAATAGATAATGAATTCTCTCGGCAACAAATAATGCTGCCAGTTCTGGAGTGTACGAACAACGGCATAGAACTCCTTGTTGTAGGCTGAGTAATTCAAGGCAGCACCTCGAAGTTTTTCGCGAAAGTAAGTAATGGGTCGGCGCTCCTGCCTAAGTATAGCATCAATGCCAACACCAGACACATCACATTCAACCTCAAAAACCTTCTCAAAATCTGGTAGTACAAGTACTAAAGCAGACGTCAACTTACACTTTACATCTTCAAAACTCCTCTAAGCCTTTTCTATCCATTTAAACTTAATGTTCTTCTTGGTCAATTCAATCAACGTCGCAATTATGGAGCTAAAGTTCCTAATAAATCTTCGATAGAACGAAGCTAAGCCATGGAAGCTCCTAACCTAAGCAGCACTAGTCGGCATAGGCCATTCATTAATTGCTCTAACCTTTTCCTCATCAACTTGAACTCCACTCCCTAAAACAACATATATGAGGAATACAACCTCACTTTGACAGAACGTGCATTTCTTCAAGTTATCGAATAATTTCTCGGCACGGAGTATGTTAAACACCAATCTCAAATATTCGACATGAATGAGATGGTCGACACTGTAGACTAGAATATTATCAAAATAAACCACAATGCATTTGCCTATCAATGTTCTGAGCACATGATTCATGAGCCGCATGAATGTACTTAGCGAGTTAGTTAAACCAAATAGCATAACCATCTACTTAAATAAACTATCCCGAGTCTTTAAGGTTGTTTTCTATTTATCTCCCGGTCTCATTCGTATTTGATGATAGTCACTCTTTAGATTTATCTTTGAAAAGATGCATGCACCATGCAACTCATTGAGCATGTCATCCAATCGTGAGATCAAGTATCGATACTTAACAGTAATCTTATTGATGGCACAATTGTCAATGCACATCCTCCATGATCCATCTTTCTTTGGTACTAATATAGTTGGGACAACACATGAACTCATGCTTTCACGGACATATCCACAATCTACTAACTCATTAACTTACTTTTTCAGCTCGGCTACTTATTCAGGATTGAGTCTATAGGCGGGTCGAGTCTATAAGCGGGTCCATTCTATAGGGCTGCTCCAAGTTAAAGATCGATGCAATGCTTAATTCCTCTTAAGGGAGGTAATCCTTTTAGCATCTCAGCAGAGAAGAGGTCAGCAAATTCCTAAAGTAGCTGTTGCACTTCAGTAGATAAGTTCTTAGCCTCTCTAACCTCTAAGAATCTCTTAACCAAGAAGAGTACATAGTCCTCAGTCTTAACCTCTCATGCAAACTGAGCTTGGGGAATCACCAAGGACTTTCGCTGTAGAGATCCAACAATCTTTTCCTAGGCTTCTTGCACTTCCTTAGGACTCATAGGTGTTAATATAACTTTCTTCTTGTCCTTTTGAAACATGTAGGTGTTTCTATACTTATCATGTAACACTCTTAAGTCAAATAGCCACGGTCGGTTGAGTAATATGTGAGATGCAAACATAGGAAGGACATCACACAGCACCTCATCCCTATACCTATTACTAATAGTAATTAGCACTTTGACTTGCTCAAAAACGTATAATCCTCCTTTCTCGTTTAGCCAATAAATCTTGTATAGCTTGGAGTGTAGAAGAGTTGGCAATTTCATGGCCTTGACTACCCCCTGTGCAATGATGTTGTTACAGCTCCCTCTGTCAATGATCGCGACACATAGCTTGCTATTCACTTGGTAATTCGTATGAAAGGTTCTCTTTTTTCTCATTTTCGTTAGCCACAAAAATACTAAGAGATCACCGAACAACAAAGCAGTACTCAGCTCCACCCTCAAGGGGTATCTCGACTTTGGGACCTTCGTCAAATTCTTCCAGCATCCGATCTGTTGCCACTTCTTCCTCTCCTTCACTTATACTTTTTACTTCAAACTAGGGCTTGTCTCCCTTAATGGTCATGACTCGGCAATTCGGGCATTGACTAGCTACGTTTCCATAGCCAAGGTATTTAAAACACTTGATTTCTCGGGTTTTCCTCCCTGAACTCTGACCTTGGTCTCTTCGGATCTCAAGTTCCTCGATCTTGCTCTTACCTCGGCCCTAGTCAAAGCAGCTTGGCATATAACCTCGGCGTTTCACCTAGGAACTATTTGAAACCTTATCATTCTCTGGTCTACTCGGTAGGCCATTCCTATTCGACATCATTGTTCAGTTACTCAACATTCGGCTATCCTAGTTTCGCCGTTGCCTTTCAACTCTTTAGGCTACACGAATGGTTTCATCTAGAGTTGTGAGGCTCTACAGTTCCACAACGTAATCGATCTTAGGTCGAAGTCCCAAGATAAACCATGCAATAGTTCGTACCTCAGGCTCGTCAACATCATATCGTATCATGAGCAACTGAAACTCTCGGATATAATCGTCTACGGATCTGTTACCTTACCTCAAGTCTTGGAGTCGTCGGAAAGTATCCTATTCGTAGTGTTTGAGAACAAACCTACTTCTCAGAACTCTCTTCATCTCGTTCCACATTCGGACCTCATGTCAGGTCCTCAAGCGAACATTCTATAACTTTTTCCACCACATTGCTGCATATCCAAAAAATTCTAACATGGCCACTCTAATGCGAACAACATCTTCATAATCATAGAAGTCGAATATCTTTTCTACCTTCTCTTCTCAGCTATTGAGCTTGGTTTTTCACCCTCCTAATTCTTTTTATAAAATTGGGTCTTCTCTAAGTTTATCAGTATTAAACCCTTACCCATTTAATATTAGCCTTCGAATAGGGTTTAAAGAAAATCGTTTTTTCAATTTAAAAAGGGATTGGAGTCGCCACCAGATCGGAGTCAGGAAAAAGGGTTAAATTATAACCAATTAGGTGAATTGGCTATAACTTAGTTACTAATCTATCGATTAAAAAAAAAAAATTGTAAAACGGCTTTTTTGAAAACCAAAGATTTAGGTCCGGGGCTAGTTTATTAAACCCTAAACGGGTATCACATTTTAACTTTCCAAATTTAACTTCGCTTTTCAAATATACTCTTTTTAATTTCTAAAAACATCTAATTATGATACATGTGAGTAAATTGATTAATTTACATAAATATCTAAAAATGGAAAAAATAAAAATTTCCATATTTTAAGTCTGCCTGTATTTGCGTACGGGTGCCTACGTACTTGCTATTCGGGATTAGAATTCCGTAGTTCATTTATAAAAAACTTTAGTAGATGGTTTGATTTTAATTTTTAAAAAAGGGTCGCATTTACATTTTTACCCAGTTCAATTTATTCAAGGAAATTCTTTTAAAAGATCCTAATTGATGTTTTATTTTTGAAAACTCTAAAATAGTCCTAATTTGAAAAAAAAAAGTCTTTATTTTCATTTATTCTTAGAAAGCTTAATTTTTCTAAGTGTAAAAACGATTTTTATTTACTAACTTATTTATTTATTTTTATTTTTATTATATTATCTTATTTATTTTATACTTATTCTATCTATTTCTATTAAAATAAATAAATAGACTACTTTCTTTTTTTTTCCTCTTTTTGTTTTTATTTTCTTTCTTTTTTCTTTTCTTCTTTTTCTCATTTATAACATTTACAAATAAATAAATGAATAAAAAATTAAAAAATAAAGAAAAAAGAAAAATTGGGTTGACTCGGATAGCTTGGATCGGCTCAGTCGTCTCACTTCGGCTTGGAGTTGGCTTAAGAAATCTGATGGTGGTGGTTTTCGTAAAAACACCGTAGGGGATGCTATCCTAAAGAGAGAGGAACTGTACTAGAGAGAGGCAACTTTGATTTTTGTTTTTTCTAAAGTATTGCGAAATTTTCGTTGTATTTTGAAAATGAAGAGTAGACCCCAATTTATAGGTGTCAGGTCGTGTTAAGGATGGAAAAAATTAAATACAATATGATTTTCTTCCAATTTTGGATTAGACGAAACAATATGTCGTGCCAAATACATAGCTACGTGTGTATGAATGTGTTGGAGTGTGTCTACTATACTTAGAAGTGAGTTGGCAAACAACGTGGCGATGACGTAACCCGTGACGTAACGATGACGTAGCAATAAAGTGAGAAAAGAAAATAAAAAATACATTTTGCACCTTCCATGGTTTAAACCTAGGATCTCTAAGTCATATGTAATATCAAGTCCAGATGCTTATCCAACTGAGTTATTGGTTTTTCCTTATTCATATGTGTAATTAATTGCACATATAGATTAGGTCAGCCTGAGCTAAATTCAAATCTAAGCTTAGAACCAACAGCCTTTTATTTAAAACTATTGAAATTAAAATTATATTCCATTTAAACAACCTAAAAATTTATTATTTTCTAAATACCCTATTTTATTTTGTGACTTTTTAAATTTCTTATTTTTTGTATTTTTTCTAAATTTCTTATATTTTTTTCTGTGCTTTTTCCTATTTTCCTATTTTTTTATATTTTTCTAGAATTCCTTTTTTTTTTTTTTAATTCCTTCATTTTTTGGGGCTTTTTTTAATTT
Organism: Lumnitzera littorea; assembly: GCA_024138015.1. NCBI lineage: Eukaryota > Viridiplantae > Streptophyta > Magnoliopsida > Myrtales > Combretaceae > Lumnitzera > Lumnitzera littorea. The sequence goes on from JAMXBB010000002.1 coordinate 10,636,381, forward strand.
TCTATTTTTTTGAACTTTTTCTAATTTAGGACCTTATAACCTAATTTGAAAAATAAAAGGGGGGGGGGCAAAAATTGGGTGTCTACAACTGCCCCTCTTTGTAGTATAGTTTGAGCAAAACTTTGCCACAAAGATAAAATAAACACTATTTTTGCCCCAAGAGCAGATTTTATTCTAAGAAACGCTACAACTAACTAGCTATCCTAGGTCCAATCCATTAGGGATTTGGAGAAGAGAAGGGTAACACTCTAAGAGTTAGCCGAAAAACTGAAAGAAGAATTGAAGTTTGGTCATGTTCGAGGTAAAACTGGCAAAGCGCTCCAAGAGCTGGCTAAAGCCCTAAAAAGAATGAGCAAACTTAGTCGTGCCCTAATGAGCTAACTAACTAAGATGGGCAAAGCCCTCCTAGAGCTGGCTAAGACCTTAAGAAGGATGAGCAAACTTGGTCGTACCCTAATGAGCTGACTAACCAAGGTGGGCAAAATGCTTCTAGAGTTGGCTAAGACCTTAAGAAGGATGAACAAACTTGGTCGTGCCCTGATGAGCTGACTAACCAAGGTGGGCAAAACGCTCCTAGAGCTGGCTAAGACCCTAAAAAGAATGAGCAAACTTAGTCATACCTTGATGAGCTAACTAACCAAGGTAAGCAAAGCGCTCTTAAAGCTGGCTAAGACCCTAAGGAGGAACAAGCAAACTTGGTCATGCCCTGATGAGCTGACTAACCAAGGTGAGTAAAGCGCTCCTAAAGTTGGTTAAGACCCTAAGAAGGGATAAAGAGGAGTTAATGCTCTAAGAGCTTGCTAATACCTTAGAGAGAGGTTAGCACTCTAAGAGCTAACTTAAACCCTAAAAAGAATAAGAGAGGTTAGTGCTCTAAGAGCTGACTTGAACCTTAAGAGAAGGACATGACAATGCCCTAAAGGTTGGCTAGAACCCTAAAAAGAATAAGAGTGAGATCATCACTCTAAAGGCTAGTTAAAGCCCTAAAAAAGAATAAAAAAGGGGACAGCGTTCTAAGAGCTGACTTAGACCTTAAGAGAAAGACGGGACAACGCCTTAAAGGTTGGGTAAAACCTTGAAAAGAATAAAAGAGGGATCAACGCTCTAAGAGCTAACTTGAACCCTAAGAGAAAGACGGGACAGTGCCTTAAAGGCTGGTTAGAACCCTAAAAAGAATAAAAGAGGGATCAGCGCTCTAAGAGCTAGCTTAAATATTAAGAGAAAGATGGGACAGCGCCCTAAATGCTAGCTAGAACCCTAAAAGGAATAAGAGGGATAAGCGCTATAAAAGCTGGCTTGAACCCTAAGAGAAAGACAGGACAGCACTCTAAAGGCTGGCTAGAACCCTAAAAGGAAGAAAAAGGGTTAGTGCTCTATGAGCTAGCTTATACCTTAGAAAGAAGGGACAAGTACCCTAAAGGCTAGCTGGAACCCTAAAAGGAAGAAGAAGGGGACAACGCTCTAAGAGTTGGCTTGATTCCTAAGAGGTAAAAGATGAATGAATAAGGAACTAAAGTAAGGCAAGCAACTAGTTTCAAAAAACTCTTTAACTTGGAAAAGTATTTACAGAGAGATTTATTGAAAAACCATTTACGAACAAGGAAAAGAGTAAGGATAGGCCCCTTGAAAAAAAAGAGTTTGAAGGATGTTAAAAAACCACATTTGAAGAATGACGACCCTGGAAAGGAACCAGATGACATGGATTAAAAGCTTGGCTATTCGAATCGACATGGATTTGGATCAAAATTTTGTTACAAGCCTTTACTTTCTCTCTCTTCTTTTTTTTTTTGTTTTTGAAAGTTTTGCCAACATGTATAAATTCTTATCAAGGAATAATCTTATAACCACCCCTATCCTTAGTAATCATGTAGAATTTCTTAGTGCCCTTGACCCTAGAGCTTTTCTTAGGGCTTTTGTGATCTCAAGGCATTCCTTTTTTAAGGAGAGGATAACTCACAATTAGGTTAGTCAAAGAGGTTTTCCTTACTGGTTTTCGATCCAGATCCCGCTTTCGACTTCAGTTCCAAAAATTATAGTCCATTTTGTAAGTAATATTCCTTTATCAATCTGTTAGGTCTTTTTCGATTTACACTTATGAATTTAGGCTTTTGGTCCAAGTGTTTCAAAAAAGATTAATGAAAAGGCTTATTTTGATAAGAACACTTTTATTAATCCCCAAGTGTACAAATCAAGAACCTTGAGGAAAAATTAGAAATATGCTTACCCCTGTTTTAAAAAAAATTTTTATTAAAGATAAATTATCTTTCAAGGTCTGAAGAGCTTTTACACGTGTAAGGGCGGTATTATGGTAGGGAGGCCTTATGTGATTCAATATAGGTAAGAGAGGCTTCAAAGTGTCAGTATAGATATAGAAATTTGGGTTTCCAGGCTTAGGAGTGTGATTTAAGGCCTTGTGTTTTCTGAGGCTGTTTAGGCATTGACTCATAGCCCTTTTGATTTGGTTTGATTGCCCATATTAGGATGTGAAACATTTCTTAGGGCTTTTTTTTCTATACTTTCGAGCCCAATTCTTTGGCTTCTTTTCTTCTTCTTCTTCCTTTTTTTTTTTCTTTTAATTGCTTTGCCCCATCATCTCTTACTATTCTGTCTTTTTGGCCCTAAGAGTGATTGTTTCTATTGTTGAGTTTTTTTTTAAATGATTCAAGGCCCTAATTCCATGGATTTCAAGTGTATGAGCTTGAGGTGTTTGAAAAAGGAAATTAGCTCTTCTTCATTTCAAAGAAAAATAATTTATCAGAAATAAAAGTCTTTTTTAAATTAATGTTATTTAAACAAGCATAAACCAATCTTACCCTTATCTTCTACTCAATGACCCCAACCTTCGAATTGCCTCATTGCGGGGTAGTTCTTGATAAGGTTTAAATTTAGAAATTCTCCAAATAGGTCCAATGGGGTAAATAACAGATGATGTGTTTAGGATTTAGAAGTGAATGCCTAACTTCACTTCAATCTACATATCACATTCAAAGTAAATCTCCTTTAAGGAATGAGTTCAAAATATTCTTACAATTATGTCACTCAACTCTCAAAGTGTTTCAGGTTGGTGTATAAGATAGAGCTTGCCTCTTCTCATCTTAAACTTTTCAAAAAGTGAGTTACCGGTTCCTTGATGAGGAGTCCGCTTTTTTATTTGCCTAAGATTAGGTTTTGCCCCCCAATTTCTCAAATCATGCTCCAGTATTTGATTTTGTGTTTTAGTTCGATTCATGATTGAGCTTGGCTTTCTAAATAGATCAAGGGTTTTAGCTTAGCTTGGTTACTTTTAGGAGTTGAGGATTGTACTTAGGTCGACAGCCTTGATGGGCTATGGCTCATGTTTGGATTGGCTAGCTGGCCTAATGGCTTGTGTTTAGGTAAGCCGGTGTTTAAGTTAAATGCTTAACCAAGTGGCTTGTGTTTAGGTAGGTTACCTGAATGGGCCTAAGGTTAGTGTTAGCCAAGTAGCTTGTGTTTGGATTAGATGGCAATAAAGGGCTAAGTCTGGTGTAGGTTGAAAGCTAAATGTTTGGGTTGGCTGCTTGAGTGGGCCAAAGGGCTCATGTTTGTTTAAGGGGCTCATATTTGGGGTTGAATGGGCTAAGGGACTCATATTTGGCTTGAATGAGCCAAGGGGCTCGTGCTTAGCTTGTATGGGCTAAGGGGTTCGTGCTTAGCTTGTATGGGCTAAGAGGCTCGTATTTGGTTTCCTTAATAGGTCGAGGGACCTTGTATGGTTTGAAAACCAAGTATTTGGGTTGGCCACTTGAGTGGGCCAGAGGCTTGTGCTTGTGTTGGTTCCTTAGGCCCATAAATATTTATAGCTGTTGGCAACTTTTGTTTTCATTTTTTTTTTCATTTTTTTTAGAGAGAGAAAGGTAAAGTTTATTTTCAGAAAATAATTTACAAATAAGGATGGTGGTTTATATATATATATATATATATTGAGTTTCTATTTATAAGTCTATGGATTTTGTTTACATTTTTCTAAATGAGATCGAATGGTGGTTAAATGGAAGACTATTTACAAAGACGAGAATTTTAAAAAGTAATGAACGATGAACTAAAGAGAGCTTTATTATTTTTGAAAAAGGAAGACGAGAATACCAAAAACAAAGGCAGAGAACCTAAACTTTATTTAGGAATTTTTATTCTAGGCTCTTTAGACTTGAACTGGAAAGACCCTACATTAAGTCTCATAAACGGGCCTTAAGGTCTTCTATCATCTCATAAATATTCCCAATGACCTGTACCAAAACGGACCTTAAGGCTCGGTTGTGAGCTTCAAAACACTCGAGCTTTTCTTTTAAATAGGCGATTTCATCTCTCAACACCTACTCGTAGAACCTAGAGGCGTCTAGTGGCTTATTACTTGGCTGATCATTCACTTAGTTGTTTGCCATCCTAAGTCTACACATTTTATGGACAAGGATCAGTCATCGATGCAATGATAGAAAAACAAAAATGTGAAAATATGCAAATGCTAGGGTCAATAGGGTTAATATATAACTTCTTAAGTTGCAACCCTACTGTAATTTTCAAAAACTTGTTTGCAAAAATTCTTGAACGATTACTAGGGCTCTAATTTTTTAAGGGTAGTGTACTAACTTAAGTTTGGAATGAAGTATATGCAATTAGGATAGGTTCTAAAAGGTCTTTAAGCTCTGTAACCTCACTTGTTTTTAGAAAACACTTTCATTGGTCATATGAGCTTAAGTGGGGTGGCCTAATCAACCCCGAACAGTGGTTGCCCCACTACGCCCGAAACTTACACAATGGCCCCCCTCCTAGGGTCCTAAGACGGCCTGGGTCTGACCGCATCTACTTTGCATTTATGATGCAACAAATGAAACCCCATGCCCCAATGCATGCTATTTACAAAATAAATATGCTAATTAAAACAAATATATACACGAAGCCAACAATAAATAAACAAATCAATATATAAAGAAATATATAAATAAATAACTAAATAATGCCGGTAATTTGAAAAGCAATTCTAATTTCGAAATGTTTTTAAGTGGTTAACCCTCTTGACGGTCCCTAGTGGAGTCACTAAGCTATCGAGCTTGGTTTTTCATTCTTCCGGTTCTTTTTATAAAATTAGGTCTTCTCTAAAACGACCGGTATTAAACCCTTACCCGTTTAATATTAGCCATTGACTAAGGTTTAAAAAAAACTGTTTTTTCAATTTAAAAAGGGATTGGAGTCGTTACCCGACCGAAGTTGGGAAAAAGGGTTAAGTTATAACCAATTGAGTGGATTGGCTATAACTTAGCTACCGGTCTATCAATTAAAAAAAAAAACAATTTGTAAAACGGCTTTTTTGAAAACCAGAGATTTAGATCCGAGCGCTAGTTTATTAAACCCTAAATGGGCACCACTTTTTAACTTTCTGAATTTAACTTCGCTTTTCAAATATACCCTTTTTAATTTCTAAAAACATCTAATTATGATACATGAAACCAAATTGATTAATTTACATAAATATCTAAAAATGAAAAAAATAAAAATTTCCATATTTTAAGTCTCCTTGTACTTGCGTACGAGTGCCTACGTACCCACTATTTAGGATCAAACTTCCGTAGTTCGTTTATAAAAAATTTTAGTGGGTGGTTTGATTTTAATTTTTGAAAAAGGGTCGCATTTACTTTTTTACTTAGTTCAATTTATTCAAGGAAATTCTTTTAAAAGGTCCTAATTGGTGTTTTATTTTTTGGAAACTCTAAAATAGTCTTAATTTGGAAAAAAAGTATATTTATTTTCATTTATTTTTAGAAAGCTTAATTTTTCTAAGTGTGAAAACGATTTTTGTTTCCTAACTTATTTATTTATTTTTATTTTTATTATATTATCTTATTTATTTTATACTTATTCTATCTATTTCTATTAAAATAAATAAATAGACTACTTTCTTTCTTCTTTTTTTTCTCTTTTTGTTTTTCTTCTCTTTATTTTTTTCTTTTTTGTTCTTTTTTCTTTTCTTCTTTTTCTCATTTATAACATTTACAAATAAATAAATGAATAAAAAAAATAAAAAATAAAGAAAAAAGAAAAACCAGGTCGACTCGGATTGGCTTCAGATCGGCTTAGATCGACTCACTTTGGCTTGGAGTTAGCTCGAGAAATATGATGGTGATAATTTTCGTAAAAACACCGTAAAGGATGCTATCCTAGAGAGAGAGAGGAACCGTACTAGAAAGAGACAACTTCGATTTGTGTTTTTTTTTAAAGTATTTTGAAGTTTTTGTTGTGTTTTGAAAATAAAGAGTAGACCCCTATTTATAGGTGTCATGGTCATATTAAGGATGAAAAAAATTAAATGCAATATGATTTTCTTTCAATTTTGGATTAGACAAACCTGGACAATACGTGTGAGAAAAGAAAATAAAAGATACATTTTGTACCTTCCATGGTTTGAACCTAAGATCTCTAAGTCATATGCAATAACGAGCCCAGATACTTATCCAACTGAGCTATTAGTTTTTTCTTATTCATATGTGTAATTAATTGTACATATAGACTAGGTCAGCTTGAGCTAGATTCAAACCTAAACTTAAATCCAATAGCCTTTTATTCAAAACTATTGAAATTAAAATTATATTCTATTTAAACAATCTAAAAATTTATTATTTTCTAAATACCCTATTTTATTTTGTGACTTTTCAAATTTCTTATTTTTTTGTGCTTTTTCCTATTTTCCTATTTTTTAAATATTTTTCTAGAATTCCTATTTTTTCTAAATTCCTTCATTTTATGGGGCTTTCTTTAATTTTCTATTTTTTGAACTTTTTTCTAATTTAGGACCCTATAACCTAATTTGAAAAATAAAAAGAAGGGGGGAGGTTAAAAATTAGGTGTCTATACCAATCCAGGTAGTCATCAGCACTATCAGACCCATTGAAGTTTAGAATTTATACCTTAAGATGTTCAGTATCTCTTGGCGCTCTGAACTTACGCTCATCAATCCCAATATATTGGTCTTCTTCTTCATACTCTTCTACTTCGTCTAACTCTAATCATCTCCTCGTGACTTTGTCGGCACAATGTAGTGGTACATAGTTTACTGGAAAAGCTTCCGGAGCTCGCTCGTTCATTTGAATCCTTAGCCTATCTCTCATTTCTCAGCCTTGCTTAGTAACTATCTCATGCGGTCCATTCTATTTATTGAGATAACTAAATTGGCTACAATAACAGCAAGTTCTTGTATCTACTCATTAGTAGTACGTAGTGTTTGTTGGGTAACTCGACCATGACCATGAACATTACTTTCAACATCGTAAATCTCTCCCTGTATACTAGGGTTTGACATTCCCAACATAAAATTTTAGTAACTACACTTCACGTGGATGGCTACAACACACACAGTATCTCGAATAGTTAACTGACTATTACTATACAGCTCTTGGTCTCAACCTCAACCTCAACCTCTGATACCAAGAATATATAGTGTGCTTAGGAGCTCAGTTATCGCTAGGACTTACCGTAACATATTTGAACTAAAATAGGTCCTTTGAGATATCAAAGAAAATTAGAGAGAAATTGTCCATGATTGAACAAGAGTAATTGATGTGAAGTTGCTCAAAGGATGTGACTCACTAACGAACATAACACAACTTGACACCTCACTTGATATGATGCATAAGTTGATGTCAAGGTCCACCCGTCACTAATCTTGAGCTACTTAACAAGATTAGATAAGTGGTGTATGAAATATGGACTTGGAGAAGGTTGTCTCACAAGAACAGAGTATTCGGTATTAAAATGTAAGTTATGTGTAGCTCACGAGAGAAAAGTACTATTTATAGTAAGTCCTTAGGGATGCATTACAAATAAAGAAATTACAAAAAGTATATACAAAAGGGGATTCCTAGTACATACAAAAAAGGGGTAAAAAGAACAAAAGACCAAAAATGGAAAAGTAGTATAATGTTAGACAAAGTGGACAAGTGGCAATGCAACATTAGTTTTGTACGAATATTCTCTAAGCACAACAGGTAAGAGGGGTCAAAATGTTACGGTAATAAAGGAGCCGGGACAAGAGAGATGGTAGCATGCTGAGAGAAAACTATTCGGCAGTGTAAGTGAGTCTTTCGTCAATCGGTAAGAACTTCTCGACAGCAGTTGGTCAGGTTACTTGGCACAGGGCCCTCGGTAAGGGAATGGTTAGCATCATCACTACCAAGTGTACAAATCAACGTATAAAAATTCGGGAAGCTTAAGGAGTTTAGCCACATTCCTTCGGTGTAAAGTTTCTCATTATCAGTAGGTTACCGAGAGAGAATTCACCAAGTAAAGGATTAGAGTCGTTGGAGCCATGCACCAATAATGGGACTAATTAGTCAATAGTTCATCAGTTAAAACACCTAATTGAAGAGTTTAAGTTGAATCTGCGAAGAAAATAACTGACTCAAATGTAAACATTGGTGTTGTAGATGACAATAGTAGAGTTGTCCATCATGGCCAACAGTCATAGGGAACCCCTAGGAGTATTGACGAGAAACTTAACAATATGGCTAACCTCTTAGTAGATTTAACCCAAGTTGCTCATGTATTGGCTTATCGACCTACTGAAGCCGTGCAAAACACCCTACAAGCTACTCAACTTATTAGAGGTTAGAACCCAGCTTGACTAGTTCGAGGTAGAGGAGTAGGTGAATGAGTAAGACAAAAGATAGACCTAAGAGAACTAGGTGAAGAGGATGAGGAAGAGTATTTTAAAGAAGAGCGAGCTCGAGTCCCCAGAGCATCTCACCATGTGAAGCTTCAAATTTTGAGCTTTTATGAATCTGGGAATGTTGACGAAAATCTAGAATGGGAAGAGAAAGTGGAACGTGTTTTTTAATATTATCAATATAAAGATTACGAAAAATTGAGAACCATTGTCGTTGAGTTCTTCGAATATTCCACCATGTGGTGGAAGAATTTTTAGGCTATGAGGAGGCAAGAAGGTTACCGAGAGATTAATACTTGGCCTAAAATGAAAAGAATATTGAACAGATTTGTGTCGGATACTTATCTGCAAGACACTTTTACTCAACTTTAGAAGCTAAGATAAGGAGGTCAGACAGTTAACGAGTATGTCTAGAAATTCCAAATGCTAATCACTTTAGGTTCCTTATTAGGTTGTAAGGTGACATTCGAGACATTATGGAGCTCTAACGATTTACTACAATGGATGAAGCCATTAGAATAGCCTAACGAGTAGAAAGGCAGAGAAGAAGCTAAGTACCGACCAAAATACCGACTAACTGACCAGGATAAAGAAGTCACTAAGCTTAATCAAGTATCGAGCCGAGCCGAAAAATGGATGTTCGAGCCAAGCTAAAAGATGGATGTTCGAGCTGAGCTGAAAGGCCGACTTGACAATGATGTACCAACTTGAATTACTGGAAAGGGAAAGGATCTAGTAGGAAGACAAGCCAAATCAAGTGCTTCAAGTGCCAAGGGTTCGGGCATATAGCTGCTTAATACTCGAATCAAAGGATAATGGTCATCAAGAGAGATATCCTAAAGCTAGAGGTAGAGAGATATTCATAACTATTTCATTTAAATCAAATAATTTCTAATCATTTTCAGTATAATTCTTTTCTTCCTTACCTTTTATCTTAAATAGTCCTTTATTAACTACTTGCTATAATAATATATTTTATAATTTTAAAAATATTGTCATCATACATTTCCAATGAGGATAATTATTATCGGTTTAGAGTGGTTGTCTATTTATAGTTTGCCCTTCCATGAAGTCTAATGTGTTCAATGCAATGATCATTACTCTAAATGCGATTAAGCAATAAATTTGGAGACCTTGCTCTGATACCAATTGACATACTACACTAGGAACTTAAGAAGGGGGGTGAATTGAGTTTAATGCTCAAATTTTATTTTAAATACCAATTTCTTGATTTAAGTAAGTAAATGAATACAATATTGAGACAATAAAGCAATAATGAGTATAATTAAGACAATGATAAAATAACAATAAGTGTGTAAAATAAAAGAGATGAGGATAAAGAAAATGAAGCCTGGATTTAATGTGAAGTTTAGACTGCCCCCTACTCTTCACAGACACATAATGCCTCCAATCGAGGATTTCACATGACTTTATTAATTTCTCAATCTAAGCTCCAAAAGCTATAAATACACAAACTTCATTATACAAGTTTAACACTTACAACTTACCCAATCTTGATTTTACAAGATACTGAATCACAATAGCTCTCAAGTCACAACACAAACTCAACCTCAAGTATAGTATACTTTCTCAAAGTTCTTGCAAATACAAATCACTTTGCACTATACTAGGGTTTATAAATGATTTAGCAAATTAAGTACATAAGATAAAGGACAAGTAAACAAAAGAAATAATTGTAGATTTTCAACTCTATTTCATCTCCTTCAACTATCCAACAATTTGTATTTATAGCCTCTTAAGAAAATCCAACTGTTAGTCTACTTCTCTTTACATTTAATGCACTACAACTGTTCTTTTTTGTGTGAACCAACCAGATGGTTCATTCAAATGGGGTCATTAGTCAAACAATCTTCAAGCAATTAGTTGCACAATCCAACACACCCTATTGACTTATAGTAACCAACTGGATAGTTTATGGATAACTAACCGCACAGTCCATTACCTACGACTGATCACAAAACACCTAATGCAATTAGTTAGACAATTCACACCAGAACAGTTGAACAGCACACATTAAGATATAGCAAACAATTCTGTTCTCTCTTACTTCTTTCAAGAATTTCAAACTCAATTTAATCAAGTCGTATTACAAAGCTATCATACAAAACATAGTGTTATAAAAGATAATTCAAGTCCTTTATCAAATTAACCATGCTTTTATAAGATTTTCAAAGTGGTTTATAGTCAATGATTAATTTAATATAACTTGCATGGTTTTATTCTCATTAAAAGTACACATAAAAACCTATTAGTTCAACAGATTTGAGATTGTAGTAGCTTGTACAACACTTCTCGACATCTATTTTGCAAAAACATCGACAAATACACACAGGTCTATCTTTATCTCTCTCTACAAGTGAAGAAGAAAAAAGTTTTTTTTTTTTTTAATTTTATTCACCGAATTAAAATCACCTCTTCAAAAGTGGTGATTTTAACTATTGTATTAGTCGAATTATTTTCCAATTTGCCATATTTTTGAAATTTTTTTATTTTTCATGTTATTTTTTTCTTTTCCTTGAAATTAGAGCAAGGGAGAAAATTAAAAAAAAAAAATAAGAGCATTACTTTTACTAGAAATGGAGTCAATGTGACCAAGCCACCAATGAAAAAGATAACAAAGATAGAGAGTAGGAGAGAGAGAGAGAGAGAGACAGAGAGAAGGGTATAGAGCCATACACTAGTAAATAACTTTAAGCAAACATTAGAGTATAAAGTTCAATTATAAATAAGATAAATATTAATCTAACAAGTTTGAGGGTCATATGTAGATAAGTCTATGGGACCGTTTTGATAAACTAGTCTATAGATTGATTTAGTTATTATATCTAAACTTAGACATGTTTATTATTCATTTACTAATCATGTCAAATTTTGTTTACATAAACCATCTATAATCATGTTATACTATATTAAAGTTGGTAAGTCGAATAAATAAATTGTATTAGTTATGAGTTTTAGTTAAGATGTTTTGTTTTCTCCTATCATAAGATTTTTACACCATTAGTTAAAGGGTCAAAAATTTTACAATTTGTCTAATACTATAGAAGATTTTATCCATATTTAGGTTTCTTTTGCCAATATTAGGAGTAGGTGGGTAGGTACATAATAGACATGATATCTAGCTCTACTCATATCTTACCTTGTAGTACAAGGCAGGAGCAAGTTGGAAGGTAGGGATAGGGGCCTCAGTCCCCCTAAGCTTAAGAATAATTACTTTTTTTAATTTTTATAAAAGAAAAAATATATATATATACTAAATATATATTTTAAAAGGGGGAAATGTGATATGAATGAAGTATAGCCTAATTAGGGATGCAATTAGGTGAGTCGTAACGGAGTTATCGATCTAATAAAAACCTTATAGGGTATTTCCCGAAACCCTATAGGGTTTTGGAATGGGTTTTGGGTTTTTTAAAAAAACCTATTGAGAAATTTGCTTCCTAGTAAGAAGTAACTTAAGTATTATATATTATAGGAAATAAAAATTATGGGTTAGAAAACTAACAAGTTCATAGATTTCATACTTTTGATTAAGTATGGACATGATGTCATTATTTTTTATTATAGTAAATCTAATATAGTAAAATAAGCGGTTGATCTTTTTAGGTTCACACTATTGTGAAGATGCTACTATATTTTGACATATAAGCATCACATTTGCTTTGCCTATAAAGTCGATTTTTTTATTTATGACTTGTTTATTTATTTCTTTATTTTTCTTTTGTCAGCACGAAAGCATTTTCCCTCCTCATTCTAGGGTAAAACTATGTGGATGATAATTATAAAGATGTTTATGTTATAATCTATATAATTCTTTTATTTACATAGTATAAACGCATTTTTTTCTCAAGAAAAAAGCAATGGGACTTAATCAAGCAAGAGTTTTAGAAGGTTTTTTTGCTTGTAACAAGAATGAGGAGTTTGTTGCTTATTGAATAAATTCTAAGTAATTTCTAGTTCAATATTCTATTACTGATTTGTAGTACTACTTTATATCTATAAATTTTCAATGCTTTAATTTTTCTAATCTTTACATTACTTATTTAATTTGTGTAATTAAATTTACATGACTTACTAATAAGGTGAGGAAAAAAAAAAAAGAGGAAAACGGATTCCAAGTTTAAGAATTAGGTTTCCCAACGGGCTTATCGTGCGAGTTTTAAGTAACACTCTTAAAACCCTATAAGGTTTTGAGACACTCTACAGATAATATGATGGATACTAAGATTACCAAACCTACATGGGTTGCATCCCTAAGCTTAGTAGTTAGATATTTGTTTTACAAACATGAGGTGTTTAGTGCAAATTTCCTCATGTTTGTCATTTATTCTTTTTAAGATACATTTAACTGCTTGAATGATTTATCAATTTTTTTTCTTTTTCTCAACAACAATAATATTAAATTCATTAATTACAAATTAAATCCAAATAAATAAATTCTCTTAAATTGCTAATTTTTTATAACTAGTACTATGAAAATAATTACATTATTCATATTACAAATATTTTAATCTTATCATATAAAGTATTAATAAATAATACTAATTATACGACTTGATTTAAATTAATGTTACCAAAATGAATATGGATTCTTGAATAATTAACTACTTAATAATTTATATTCAAAATGATATTATTCTTTTTTTTTTTATTGCTAGTGTAACAATTGTACAAAGTTATCATGAAAAGTTACTCTTTCTACTTTACTTGTTATTTCTTATTCAATTATTTTTTTCAATCTATTTTTGTTAAAAACAAAACTTACACAAGTTTTACATATTAATGTAATTTTTTCTAAATTAATAGTTAATTTTCATTTAATATATATGTAAAATAAAAAGGTAAATTTTTAGTATTTTTTATCTTCTTGCGAAGAGTATCAATCACTCTTAATCAATTTTTAATGAATTTTTCCATTCTATAATGTTTTATGAATCATTGTAGGCTAAATAATTAAAAAGATCTTTAATATAATTACAATAATAAGCAAATAAATTCCTGTTGTATTTTTTTTTCCATGCCAAAAAAATTACTTTTCAAATATTACATGAAATTTGAATGTTAAATGACACCCTTTATTAGCAAAATAGTTAAATGGTAAACACCTGAAGGTGTATGTACAAAAGAAAATAAGATGCAAATTCTTTAGAACTAATAATAAATATTACCTATTGAAATTTACTATTCTTAGATGACGTTATTAACTTTAGTTTTAGACTTTATATCAGGTTTGAGTGGCTTCTTTTTTAACATCAATATAATATTAATTTATTCTTTTAGTTTCGTTAGTTGAAGATAATATAAGGTTCTCTTTCATTCATTTACACATACTATAAGAGAGTGCATGGATACTATAGAGTCTCTCACTATATACCTTTGAGTATAAATTTCAGAGTTAGTACAAGGTACAAGGACATCATATACTCATAACCTACCGTACAGGAGCATATCCGAGAAATTTGCTACCCAGAACTTATACTGTAACCCCTAATACTTATCCAAACTTATCCAATCGAGCAATAGTAAACTAAATGCTAAAATGCCCCATCAAAAATATTTATATAGTATATGTCTTCTAGTTTTTTAACTAAGATATTTAATTACATGGTTTTCTCCTTTACAGTACGTTTACTTAGGGGAATGGAATTGCATTATCTTATTATTCCTTATTATAATGTTTATTTTATTGAATTACAATTATTGTCGAATTGCAATTATGAGAAAATAAGGAATTGGGATTTCTTATTATGGAGTTATGAATTGGGATTCCAAAAGAAAATCACCCTCATAGCCCCTTCCTTTTCTTAACATAGTGTGACTACATACTATCACTATAGCATCACTACACATTTACCATCACTTCTTACCACCTCCTACGATTATCACCTCCATTGTTACCCACCATGATCACCAACCACAATCGTCAACTACCACTGTTAACCATTACAGCATCTACGAGTAAATCAATGGGTAAAGGAAAAAAAAAAAAAAAAGCCTAGATGGCAAAGAGAAAGAGAGGAAAGTCTACAAATCCGATAGCATAGAGAGGAAGAAATTCTTTTCAGGATTTAGGGTTTTGGATTAAAATTGAGTTCAACTATGGCTGAGCATGAAGAGACTAATCACAAGTCATTATTAGAGAAGATAGAGGATAAGATCCATGGCTTCGATGATTCATTAACCTCTAATTCGGATCAAAGAAATCCCAGCCCTTAGAGTTGAAAGTTAAGGTCTTCATTTATTTTGAGATTGTTAGAATTTTTTTTTTTGGATTTTCCTATTACTTAGATTTTTGGAATTATTTTCTTCTTTTTTTTTTTTTTTTGTAAAAATGAGAGTAAAGATATATGAAGTTTTGATCCATTTTTTACCAAGTTCTCTTTTATTTCTTCATTTCCCTTTTTGGCATATTTCATTTAATTTTCTTAATATGTAGTTAGTGATAGTAAATTGAAGTGTTTGGTTTAAAGGTCTTTATTTAAGTGATGTTGCATAAAAAATTATCATATAGTATAGATCTGTTGGTAATCATGTTGATGTACCCTTGAAAAAGGAAAAGGTTGAAGATGAAGGATAAGATGGTTGTTTTCATTGCATTCTATACTTATTATTCATGTTTTTTCTTTTTCTCAAGTGAACACTATGATAGGTATTACCGACCTATTTTATTATTAAATGAATTAAAATTTTGTTACGTATTTTTTCCATACAGTGAAGTAAACGGGTCTTTATTCGTAAATATAAGGAAAAGAAATTATCATTTGGACTTTTAGAAGCCCCTTTTTCGTGATATTCGATAACTAGATATTTTTTAACTAGAAGTTAGCCATAACTATCCCGTTTTAAATGTAGTAATGAGAAAATAAGGTCAGAAAACATCAAATTGTTCAGGTTTCATATATTCCTAATGTTGATAGGGCTTGAACATAAGCTCGTTCATCTCGTCTCGATTTGATAAATCTTATGGCTAATGACAAGCCGCCTTTAGGCTAGGCTCTGAACACAACTTATCTAATTACGGGAGCCCTTTAATGGTTAGAAGACTTCAAATAAGGCTGAAAGACTGAGTCAAATAACTAACTCCTATACTTGCGAACCATGTCAAACTTTGTGACCCCATTCTTCCATACTTACAGATATGGCTCTACCGACTAACTCCTCTCCAATTGCCATCTCCACTCATCTATAAATATAAGGCCAATACCTAAAAGTAACCCACTTGATATTTTGCGCACTTAAGCCTACATACTGTTTGAGTACTCGTACTCTCTAAACAATTGATTGACTTAAGTATTAGAGGAGTTATATCGAACAACACCCTGGTACCCTCTCACTGTGCTTTTTTCTGTAAGCTCATACACCTATGTGAAACCTAATCTCACTTAAATCTATACCAGCAAATATCTTAAGACAACATTTTAATCTTACTCAAATCCATACCAACAAAGATCTTAAGATGACATTTGGCATCGTTTGTGGGAAGACTAATCCAAGTTCTTACCTAAACACTCTCCCAAACACCACCTTTGACCACTATGTCTCATGTTAATAACCTTAAGAACCACTAGTTAGTGAATAACTAATATGTCAAAAACTAGCCCCTTCCGAGGAAAACGCTAGAGGAGCACCTAGAGCCCTTAAAGTGCTTGGTCAAGGAGTTTGTTGCCCAAAATAGGCTACTCTGCACTCACTTCGAGGAAGTCGAGAGCCGTAGCCTGCAAATTTACCCCTCCGAAGCCTCCAATGCCCGCATTAGCTAGAATAACCACCACCACCACCAGCAGAATGGTAAGGATCAACAACTCAATTCCTCAATGTAGCAATAGCTAGCAAGGTATATGCCACCTACGACCGAACTCTAGCTGGCAATGAGCAAGTGGCCAACTCCCATGGAGTACCGGCGTACTTTGTAGCGTGTCAAGCTCATCTAGCAAATGATGCCAACCTTAATGAGCTCCACATAATGGTGAGAAGGCTCTCCAAGCAGTACAGGAGCAAGGTTACTAGTGTTGCTGGACTAGTCGCCAACGATAAAACCCTTCACTAGGGTTGTCTAGGACTAAGTATTGCCCTTTAATAGCAAGCTTCTGATCTTGGACCAACATGATAGCACTGGTGATCCTAATGATCATCTCCTCTACTTCTGTACTATCATGAACCTTTATGGTCATGGGGATGTCACAATATGCAAGGCTTTCCTAGGCACTCTAAGGAAAGCAACTCAGATATGATTCAACCACTTGCCGAGGAACTCCATCAATTCCTTTGATGAGTTAGCGTGGAGGTTTAGCCTTCACTTTAGGGCTAGTAAGTCCCCATTATCCTTGGATGAGGGAGTAGCAATCTATGTAACGCAGCTCGACATCTAACCTTTAATTGACTTCTTCCACTCACTTACAAAGAGTAAGTAAAAGACCCTAGTTGATTTCTAGAATAAAGCCTAAAAATACATGGACTAGGAGGACAATATTTACATTAGACATGATGTTGATTGAGAAAAGTCGAACTGAAAAAAGGAGAAAGATAGATTATCTGTAAAAGAATGCCTCGACAAAAGGGAGCCGAACAAAGTAGAGGGGGAAGTCTCGAGCAATAAGAAGTGCCGAGTTGAGTGGAACCTCCAACCCCTTCTCCCCTCCCATTTACATGCAATACACCCCTCTAAATTGACCTATCACCCAAGTCTATTCTGAGGTACAACACAAAGGCCTACTACAAAAGCCCGCCAAGATGAAGGGCAACCCCAGTTGTTGAAACACGAATAAGTATTGTTAGCTCCATAACAACTTTAGCTATACCACCAACGAATACTTCCAGTTAAAGAATGCAATTGAGTATGCCATTTAGCAATGTTTCTTTAGCGAATTCGTGGCCCAATGGATGAATGACTATCGTTCCGATGACAATGAAGATGAGGCTCTTCAGAGGTAGCGAATTGAAGGCACCCGAACAGAGCAGAACAATGATCGCTATAACAACTGAGCCCCTGATGGCATTATAAACATAATTATTGGGGGGTCATACCTTAGGAGCTGGCTAAGCACCAGCAGTTCGGCTAACACCCCTTTTAAGGTGTTGGTAGTTAGAGAAAAGAAACAGAAGTTAGATACTTTGATCTCCTTCTCTAATGAAGACTTAGAGGGGGTAGACACCCTGGTTATAGGGGTGAAGATCACTAACTTCGAGGTCCTCAAGATTATGGTAGACACTAGGAGCTCCACTGACATCCTCTTCTTGCATACATACGAAAGGATAAGGACCAAGCTGCTTGTCAAGATGAAACCATACCACCATAATCTCATTGGCTTCAATGGAGGTACTATTTGAGCCAAGGGAATCATCACTCTTGACATAAAACCATCACTCTTGACGTGGAACTTGGCGTGATAACAACGTTGCATGATAACCAATGGAGTTCATCATAGTTAACTGCCCTTCTCCCTACAACATTCTCTAGATACGACTAAGTTTGAATATGTTTAGGGTCATCACTTCATCTTTTTACTTAAAGGCCAAATTCCTAACCTTCACCGAAGAGGGAGTTTGTAGATGTGACTAAAAGCTCTCTCAAGAGCTCTATGTTAGGGTTGCCAGAGTCGATGGAGTCTTTGCTCTAGAGACTGGCCTGTAAGAGAAGCCCGTTGGAAGAGGCAAGTCGGGTGAAAAAACTAAAGAAGTGCACATTGGTCCCTCTCTTGATTAGACTACTAAAGTCAGGGTTGAGGCTCCTTCCAAAGTGAAGGATGAGATAGTTGCCCTCCTGTGGGCCAACTTAGATAAGTTCGCTTGGTTAGCATCAAACATGTTCGAGATCTCCCCTGACTTGGCAACTCATAGCCTCAATATTGACTCCATTGCGCAGCTTATCAAATAGAAGAAAAGGAACTTTGCCTCGAAAAGGCAAATTGCAATTGAGGAAGAAGTGCAGAAGCTACTTAAGGCTGACTTCATGAGGGAGGAGAAATACTTAACTTGGCTAGCAAATGTTGTGCTTGTCAAGAAGAAGTCCGAGAAGTGGTGCATATGTGTCAATTATACCAACTTCAACAAAGCTTTCCATTAAAACTGCTTCCCTCTCTCCATTGACATTTTGTACCCAAAACAAACGTGCTACCAAGCTGCACTACATCCCTTTCAATTGGTCTACAGTGTCATTGTAGAGAATTCCCCTCTTAGCTGGTCGACTCCACTTTAGAGCATGCCTTGCTAAGTTTTATGGATGCCATTTTAGTTACAACTAGATAAAGATGGACTCAAAGGATGAAGTACAAACCTCCTTTGTCACCGATTTCGATATGTACTGCTACACTGTCGTGCCCTTCAGCCTTAAAAATGCCAAGGATAGCATATCAACGAATGGTGATGAAGTTGTTTAAGGCCCAGATCAGGTGCAACATGGGGGTATACATCAACAACATGATTGTCAAGAGCAAGTAGCCTAGCGATCATGTTAAGGACCTCCAGGAATTGTTTGACCATATGAGAAGATACAACATAAAGCTGAACCCCTAGAAGTGCATGTTTGGGGTCGAGTTGAGCTAATTTCTAGGCCTCTTAATTACCTAAAGGAGCATTAAAACCAACCTTGAAAAGATACATGCCATTAGGGATATGAAGCCCCCCTAGCTCAATCCAAGACGTACAAAAGTTCACTTGTATGGTAGCTGCACTGAGTAAGGTTGCCTCAAAGAGCACAAATAGATGCACTGAATTCTTCAAAATTCTCAAGAATCCTAAGGGTTTTAAATGGACTCTTGAGTGTGTGGCAGCCTTTAAGTAGCTGCAAAACTTCCTCGTGTACCTTCCTGTCCTCTTTGAGCCTGTTTTAAGAGAAGGCTTATATCTGTACCTGGCTATAAGCAACCAAACACTCTCTTTTGTACTGGTCAAAGAAGAAGGGAGAGAACACTAGCCTGTATACTACATTAGCCATATACTCTAGGGGCCTGAGGTCAGGTACACCTGAGTAAAAAAGTTTGCCATGGCTGTTGTCCTCTTAGTACATCGGCTAAGGCCTTACTTTTAAGTGCACCAAATCATTATGCTTATAAACCAGCTGTTGCGCACTATGTTGCAGAAGCCAGATGCGTTTGGATGGACAGTGAAGTATGCGATGAAGTTGAGCGTATATGTAATCTAGTATCAGTTATGAACAGCCTACAAGGAAAAAATGCTGGCCAAATTTGTGGTTAAATATACAGGAGAGGGGGAAGCTTTACTAAGGGGTGACAAATCGATGTGGAATCTCTATGTTTATAGATCATCCACCTCATGGATGGTGGTACTGATCTCATTTTAACTGGACTATATAAGATTACAATTTGTTATGCTCTCAAGTTTGGGTTTGACACCACCAACAACAAATCTGAATACGAGGCCCTAATAGCTGGTCTCAAGTTGGCTAAGGAGATTAGTGCCAAGCATCTACAAGTGTTCTCGGACTCTATGTTAGTTGTCTAGCAAGTCCAAAGTGAATATAAAGCTAAGGACGACACTATAATAAGGTACTTGGAGAAGGTAAAGAGACTTCTAGCTGAATTTCCTTTGTAAACCATCATGAAGATCCCCCAACTTGAAAACTCAGCAACAGATTAGCTATCCAAGCCCGCATTTATAGGGATACAGAAACCTGAGGTGAAGGATAAGTATATCTTCATTGAGTATTTATCAAAGAAGAGCATAAGTCTGAGCTCGGTATAAGTCTTAGAACCTATAGCATTAACATCAAAGCCGAGCTAAATGGATCCCATTTGAAGTTACTTGGAGCAAGGTATGCTCCCAAAGGATAGAAGAGAAGCAAAGAAGTTGAGATACCGTGCCACGAACTATATATTGATCGATGGCGCTCTATATCATAGAGAGGTCAGCCTCTCCTTACTCAAATTGCTCTGAGAAGATGAGGGCCTGTACGTTATGAAAGAGCTACACGCTGGAATATGCAGTAAGCACATTCAATCCCAAGCCATCTATATCTGAGCTCTATAGATCAGATATTATTGACCTATCATGAGACAAAATGCTAAGAGCGTAGCCTAGAAGTTCCCCCCATCAACCATGCACTTAGTAATAATCTTCAGCCCCTGACCAATCTGTGGCCATTCACCTAGTAGGGAATTGACATTCTCGACGCCTTCCCCAAGGCCTTAGGAGGTCAGTAGTTCATCATTGTCACTATCGGCTACATTACTAAGTGGGTCGAGGCCAAAGTTATAGCAAAGATTACCGAGAGTAGTGTTGAATCCTTTGTTTAGAACAATACCCTTTCTTAGTTTGGGGTCCCTTACGCCCCTATTATGGACAATAGGTAGCAATTTGACAACCTTTAATTTAAAGAATTCTACGCTAAGCACCACTTTACTTCGCACTTCATGTCGATTGCCCACCCTTAATCGAACAGTCAGGTTGAAGCAGCCAATTGGGCTATCCTCGAGAGCTTAAAGAAGAGAGTAAACCAAGCTTAGGGTGCTTGGGCAGATGAGCTACCCAATATCTTGTGGGGATACAAGACCACCTACCGTACCTCTACTAGTGAAACCCCTTTTCGCCTGGCGTTCGGGTCGAAGGCAATTCTCCCCATCTAGTTAAAGTTTCCTAATATCCAGACTCAAAGCTTCAATGCCATCCTCAATGGGTCCTTACTATAAGCCAGCATTGATACTATTAAAGAAATCAGAGACCTCGCTATAGCTTGAGTAACTACTTACTAGCACCAAGCTATTAGATACTATGATCAGAAGGTTAGATATAAGGAATTCAAGGTCGGTGACTTGGTTTACTAGAAGCTAAAAGCTACAGGTTCATGAGAAGGACAAGGTAGGTTAGCCCCCTAATTGGGAAGACCCAGTCAAAGTTAAAGAAAACTTAGTGAATTGAGCATATAGATTGGAACGACTAGATGAGGAGCTCATCCCATGCACATGGAATGCCGATAACCTTCAGCTTTATTTTGATTAATGTAAGATCATGTAAATCATTTTAAAATTATGAATTTTCATATAAGTTGTCTATGTTTACTTCTTCTCTCTTACTCTCATACTAGATCTTAGGCCTTAAAGGGTAAACGAACCCACCAATC
Organism: Lumnitzera littorea; assembly: GCA_024138015.1. Lineage (NCBI taxonomy): Eukaryota > Viridiplantae > Streptophyta > Magnoliopsida > Myrtales > Combretaceae > Lumnitzera > Lumnitzera littorea. The sequence continues at coordinate 10,658,148 of JAMXBB010000002.1, forward strand.
GGGCAGGTCAGAATGCTACAAACCTGACCCCCTTCGGGTAACCTTTGTAAGGGGAAACACCCCTTACTTGAGGAACTCTCATCAATTTGGTAGGTTGAAATGCCACTGCTATGATCCCCTTTGGGTAACCTTTGTAAGGGGAAATACTCCTTACCTGAGGAACTCCCACCAGTTAAGCAAGTGGGAATGCCATTGACCTAACCTCCCTAGAGTTGCCTTGGTAAGGGATAACACCCCTTATACAATTAAGGAACTCCCTATGTACAAATAACTTCAATAATTGAGTTGTGTTATAATGAATCGAGCAAGAAAGAGAAAAGCATTGAACAAGAATCGAAATATGTAAATCAAAGTATATGAAGAAATTCAAATTCCATGACTAAATTGGGGATATACAAAATTAAGGTTGGCATCCCGACCTAAAGTACAAGATGAGGGGAAGGGGAATAATTACTGCTTTAGATCAACAAACTCCAGTAGCTTTAAAAAATCCAATGCTTTAATCTGCTCAGAGGCCTGATTCGTTAGCGACCCCTAAGATGACTAGCCTTATCCTGTAAGAGAAGCTGAAACTTGCAAACTTGGGTCAGTAGGAGGATCACTCAACCCTAATCATTTTGAAAAGCACCCTTAAGGGTAACTTCCTGCTAAGCTGCCGAAGTAGAGGTAGATGTAGAAGTTTCTTAATCGATCCTGGCAATAGAAAGGGAGCTCCGAACTTCGTTAGCTGCCTGAGCAGCTTTTCTCTCTTGCGCTGGGGCCACCCTCTTCTCCCAAAAAGTTGGTGTGTCCAACCAACCAAGGAAGCTCAGATCAAGCTTGAGATGATGAGAGAGCACCTCATTCCTTGTATACCTAGCATACTTAGTGAAGATGTCCTTAATCTCTTCTAACTACTGGTCCATCTTCTAAAAATCTATGATGGCCTTCTTAACAGTGGTATCGCTGAGCACCTCTCCACTCTCCAATTTAGAGATGATCTCCTTCATCTCAAAAGCTCTTCTCTAAAGTTCCTCGATTTTCTATTCCAGCTTAGCCTTCTAACGGCTAGCTCTAGTGATGTAGCTTTAGCGTTGTCACACTTCAACGCCTTCATCAATAGCTCAGTCTTTAGCTTAGAGATCGATGCCTTCAACTTAGCATTTTCTTTCTCTAGCCCTTCCTTAGCCTCCCTCTCCTCATCCAACTTCTAAGAGAGTTGAGCCTAGGTCCTATACTTGTCATCAAGCTAAGTCCTCAAGTCGTCGACCCGCTTGGCATTCATCTTAACTTCAGCTTACCCTTGCTCGGCCTTTTGCAGCCTTGCCTTAAGCCCAACCATTTACAAATAAAAGTGGCCCAAACACCAGTTAGCCTTGATAAACTTATCCATATATTTACCAAAGGAAGATTCTGCTTCCCTTAAGCCCTTTTCGGTACTAGACAACACCGCCCAAAATCGCTTTACCTCTTTTTGCAAGGCATTGTAATTATTAAGCTGTAGCAATACCTACCTATGATACTATAAAGGAACACAAACTGAGGTTAGATCAATGACAATAAGGAAGTACATCAATCGGAAGAGATGTAGGCTTACTTACTGGATAAGTGAACTTAAGTGACCTACCATCTCCATGAGATCTCATCCTCCTACCCTCAATAGGTATTCAAGGATAACACAGTCGGTAGGGGTATAAGACCCCATTAAGGCCTAATAGTTGAGAGTCAAGTGGCACAACGTGATATCTTTGCCTCGAACATTCCACTTTGGCCTTAGAAGCTTCCCCCTAACCCTCTTGGTCTTAGGCTTAGACTTATGGCGAAGCTCCTCATTTCAAGACATGTACGGTGTATCCTTAAATAAGTCCAACGATATCCCCAGAAACTGGAACTTGTTGAGGATGTCAAAAAATTTATTGTCGGCCTCATCGACGCATCTGTATGGATGAGCCTTAGGCCACTCATACCAAGTCACTCAGCTGAAGGGCACCTTCCTTGTCAACTTTTTCTTCTTTGCCGTAAGCATCACTTCCCCAACAATCTCGGAGGCCTTTCTTCTCTACTCGGTTACCTCAAACAGAATGCTGGCCTTGGTCTCCTCCTCCTCAGCCCTATCAGAGGGGGAAGCATCACCACATCTGGCTCCTTAATGCTAATGGATTCATTCTCTAAGGTAATGGGCGTGGAAGTGGGGAATAGAAGGAAGGACCATACTTACGGGATTTGTAACCAACGGCCTTGTTCAGGGACTAAGAGGAATACCTTAGGATAGAGCAATCGACTTGACCCTACTAGTCTCACCAGCCCCTGACCTTGGCCCTATGGCCTTACCCTTAGGGTTAGAGGCTTTAGTAAACAACTTTGACTTGGCCTGGTGACACCTCAACAACTCAACTGTTAAGGGATGGGGAATCTCCTTAGCCAATCTCTTGCTAATAAAGAGTCAGACAAGAGGTCAGCAAAAGAAAAAGAAAAAACAAAATAAGTACAAAGCACCACCATTCATCAATTTTGTCGTAACCAACAAAGATAAGGAAGACACACCCCCCTACCCCACGTTTCTTGTGAGTAAGACATTGGATGAAGCACAACTTTACACAAGCTAACATGATAGATGAAGCCATTTGTGAAAAACAAACTTGTACTTTTTGTCTATCTCTTGACCATAGCTTTCTTATGTTGAGGAAGAGTTCGGAGATTGGATACTTGAAGTATATCTCCATTGTCTCCACAGCATTTATTTCATTGTCCTTTCTCAAGGCCATAAAGGCTTGAATCTCCCTCACGGCCTTAGCATCACTGGGCCTAAGCTCCTTTTAGGCCCCAGTTTGGTCCACCTTATCTAGAAGTCTGTCTCCTCTAGCAACTAGACTATCAAGAAGTCGTCCTACTAGCCTTTAACAGAATCCGTAAGGCCTTTAAGCAACTTTCTCCCTTAATAGGGCTAGAGGTATGGCTACCTACCTAAACTCTTCCACATGTAGAAATGGTTGAAGAGTTCAGTAGTAGCCCTTATCACCAGGTACTCACATAGCCCTTGGAAAGCCTTCAACACCCTCCACTCATTAGGAAGGACTTGTGCTAGACTACATCGGTGGAAGTTGAAGAGCTCCTTCTCAAATTCACTTAGAAGGAGGCACTATCCATACTCCAAACACTTCTCAAACACATCAAAATGCCTCCTCAACAATAAGGGTACCCTCTCCTCACTCCTAGGTAACCGTATTGCCCAACCCAGAATTGGCCTAACTATGAAGTTACTCAGAACCCAGTTGGGGGTAGAAGGCTTGCTCCAACTAATTCGACCACTCAGACTTCTGCTCGTCCTAAGTACAATGAATAGATCTTTGGCCTTTAGCAGAGGAGCATACACGTAAGCATTCCTTAGGATGGCACTGATCAGCTTTGATTTATCTAATGTCTCCACTGCCATTCTTGTATTATCATCTAGTTGTGCCAATGATGTGGCTTCATCCTCTTGTCTAGTGAGAGGATCACTCCTTGTAGTCTTGGAGTCAGTTATGTTATACTTTGATGCATCTAAGGGCATCTCACCTATATTCATTGACATGCTAATGAGGAAGCAAAAAGAAACGAAGAACTTTGAAGAAAAGTTTGCAAGAGATAAAGCTTAGAAGAAGGTTGATGAAAAGAGAGAATAAAGTGTGCAATAAGAAAGTGAGGAAGTTGTGAAAAGGTACTCTCATTGAACAACTGTGGTATTTGTAGACTGAATGCTTTGAAAAGTGTATCGATGCTTATAAGGATTTGTATAAGCATAAATCCCTTGAAATGTTATGATATAAATACATGGAGTTAGTTTTGATCAGACAGTCACATTCAAAAGACAAAGCACATGCAACCATATATAGGTCTGCTATAATAGGACACCTATCATATCACATTAAATGCACTAAAAACGGGCGTGATAAAGTAAGAATTCGAAAAGTTACTTCTGTAAGAAGTTTCCCCGAGGCCCCCTTAACTTCTAGGAGAAAACTTGTTCGACACTTTAACATCACTACACTTTGTCTTGAGTAGATTATTCTTGCTTGGACAATGGTCAACTCTATTCGACCCCACCTATTTAATACCTTTACTCTATGACTCTATCGTAAGACATGCAATCTACTATATCCTTGCCTTAGCTCGGAGTACCCAACACAGGCCATGAAGTTTCCACCTCGGTTCACTTATCTACCTCGGTAAACATGCACTCTACTATAACCTAATGGAAGGCTAACTAATCTTACCCCCTGATGGCTAAGGAGGTCAAATGCCCTACATTCCATCTTGGAACCATAGCACTCACCTTTGCCTCAAAGGCAATTTGTTTGGGCATGTCGCAGCTATTCAGCCCTAATGTCATTTAACTCAAACGTCTTCGCTTTAACCCTATGCCAGCTTGGATGTCTTCGCCTCGACCTTTCACCAGCCCAGACTTCCATCATTACTGCGTGGCACGATAGCATTAACATGGATACCTCCAGATTAGATCAACCATGCACCTAAGAAGCCTATCTTTCCCTTCTCCTTGCCTTTACTACAACAATGAGACTACGACAGGTGGAGGCTCAAGTGGACATGGGCTCCTTAAGTCTATCCCGATTTGATAAGTCTTACGGCTTATGATAGGCAACTTTCAACCCAGGTTTTGAATGTAAGACCTACAATCAAATATTCGGGGTTCGATTTGTAAAATTTAAAGCGATCAAGCAAATTGTTCGATCTAATCTAAATTTTATGAAGAAGCTAAGATTATTAGTGAAAGTGATCCTGTAAGTTTAGATTTAAGAAAATTAGTAATAAAATGATTAATTAATATAATATTAAATTTTATGTAAATTATCCGTTGTTATTGGATTATTATCGAAAATGCTTAGAATAAATTCTGATAATTAACGAATCGATAGAAATAAATTATATACACAATAAAAATCATAAAATAACATAAATAATATTTAGGAGTATTTAATTGTACCATATATGAATTTACATGTAGGTACATGAAATTGCTTAAAATACGTAAAATATACCAAAATAATACTAATTAATTAAAGAAAAATCATAAATAATTAAAGAAAAATGAGGGAAGGTCCAAAAATGAGGCGTGACAATCTAGAAAAGAAAGATGGAAAATTAACCAATTAAAATTAAATCAATAGAATGTGGAATAAGATAAGATAAGGCTAAATATCACCTCAAATTAATGCATAAAAAATCTTCTAGAGCTCTATAAATAACCAAAAATTTTCAAAAGCTCATTTGATCAGTTTGAAGTGTGAAAAAAAATAGGGAGAACTGAAAAAGTGAGGGTTAGGGTTTATTTACAAAATTTACAAAAAAATTTGTACAATTATGACCTTAGAAGAAAACTAACACCCAACAACAACCTGAAAGTAGATGACCACCACCACCACCACCACATGATGGTGGCAGCACCTAAGTCGGCCGACAAGGCCTTGGTGGCCGGCGAATTATGAATCTTGTTGTTATGGGATATTTTAATATGTATATTTAGGGAAAATTTTTATTTTGATGAATTAATGTCCAAAAATTTATTGTCCTTAAAAAATTCTATAAACCTGAGCTTTGTTCGAATTATAAATAAATGACCTTAGGAGTATAGTTTTAGGTTCAAAATTTTTGTGTAGACCACTTAGAGGTTATAAAGCAATACTATGAAGCCCTTTTTCAAATATTAATTTTTGAAATTTTTAGATAATTTTTAGGCCTTAAAATGATCCATAAAATGAGTAATTTTAGGTTAATTAGGTAATTAAATAGATAATTATTGATTTAGTACATAATTATATGTTTTAGGGTGTTGAAATCTGATGAAGTATGATATTTGTAGCATTTAAGATGTTAGATGTAATTATTAGGGTATTATGTAGAGAATATGTAATTGGTGAAAATGGTAAATTTTAAGTTAATTTTGTAATTTAGGGTAATTAAGTATAAATTCTAATTTAGGATGAATTTAGATATTTTGAGATGTTAGTTGACATTAAGGAATGATATTTGAGGTAATGGAAATGTTAGATGTGTACATTATGAACATATTAGGTGATAATGTGTAATATGTAGATATAAGAAATTAATAGGTAGGAAAATATTAGATTAAAATTGATATTGTAATAACAATAGAAATATATAATAAATCTGGTAAGAAACTTGAATTTAGGTGTTCATGTGGAAAATATAAAATTTTCTTACAATGGGAATTAATTCGATAGTTAAATTAGGAACGTAGTATACTGTATTGATTGAAATACTGATTAGGAGCTAAAACATAGATTTAGGATGCTTAAGCGTAGTTGGATGAATATCACATTTTAGCTTAAGAAGAATTCCTAAGGTTCGTAAATAAAAACAATAATCAAAAGCTAAAACAAAACTGCATTTAGGGATTGATTTAGAAATTAATTTGGAACTAACTCGATTTTACGAAAAATAGAAATGGGATAAATGTGTAAAATTATAATCCCAAACTTAAAGCCCATGATTTAAAGCTTATATATATAAACAATCACATCAAATGAAGATTATTTCTAGATCAAAATCTAATTCAGAAGCTGAAATTATAATCGAAATAGGAAACAAATTCGAAACCCAGCTGAACAAGGCAAGTAATTCTAAAAGACATAGACCTAAATCACTAAATGTAAGAAGATCATAAACTAAATATACTCATAATCTAAATTACATAACAAAACATATATATGGTAGTTATGGGAAACTAAACTAAAATTTGTATTATAGGGATCTTTGGCAATGGCTAATACGAGTTGCATCTCAAGTGAGCAAATGAGGAGTTCAAGTAAGTTGGGATTAATACGTTACTGTATTTCGGAGTATTAATTTGTAGTACTTGGAGGCTTCAAATTGAACATGATTATGCTTGTTAGATAGTTGGCTATGCATATGTAGTTGTTTTAAACTGTTAATATGGTTCTAATTTACTATTTTGGCTTGTATTTATGTGATTTGTTTGAAATGATCGAACACCTAAAATCAGATTCAACTGAATATTTGACTCATAAATTTAAACTGAACCTGCATAGCAACCCATTAGAGGAATATTAGGATTCTCCAACCAAATACCAACCCCTTCGAAAAGAATAGCATTGCATGACATACTTGGTTCCTTCTTTATCCTTAATCAAACTAAGTGACAAGTGAGGAGGTTACAATAAGGATAAAGGCAATGGTTCGAAGGTAGTTGTGGGAGTAGCAGTATCTCCATTGTACAAGCTTATGTTTGGTCGTGAACTATTACGTTAATGGAAACTTCTCAACCCGGATTAGAGTTGGTGTAATTTCCTTAATCTCATAACAGGCTAGATAACATCATGCTATGGTATTTGCTTAAACATGCATTGCATCTAAGTAATTGGTTGATAACCTTGGTTGTGTTTGTTGTATAGTTTTAAGTCTTTATCCCAACTTATCGAGTTATTAATTGTTCACATCCTAATAGATATTGTTGTAGGAGCTAGCTAAGAAGTGACTTATAACTATCCTAAAACTAGCAACTATTGGATCCTGAAGGAGCGAGGATAATAACCTGAGGCACAATTACACTTCTAAGTTTGGATTCTATCTTTAAAATTTTTAGTATTAATTTATGTATTACTCAAGTAGATTATGATTAGACTATTAAATCTTGTAAACATACTTAGATTATTTAGTGTAAATATATATTTTTCATAATTATATAGTTAAATAACATGTTTAATTTATGAACTGTTTATTTCAAAGTGAGTTAGTCGTAGATGCTTTGTATAAATTACGTCTAAGATTGCGGCTGTAAGGTCAACTTCTATCTTAGAATGATTTATATGACGGGGCTGTTACAACTCTGCCACTTCAGGGCGTGGTATTGAATACGGCTTATCTAGTTACAGGAGCCCTCTAATAGTTAGAAGACTTTAGATAAGGCTAAAAGACGAAGTCAAATAACTAACTCCTATACTTATAGAACACGTTGGACGTTGTGAATCCATTCTCCCATACTTGCGAATGTAACTCTACCTAATAACTCCTCTTCGACTATCGACCCCACACATCTATAAATACAAGGCCAACACCTAACGGCAATCTAGTTAATACTTTGTGCACTTAAGCTTACATACTATTTGAGTACTCATAATCTCCAAACAATTGATTGACTTAAGTATCGGAGTAATCACGCCAAATAATGCCTTGGGACCTCCTCCTCACTGTACTCTTTTTTATAGACTCATACACCTATGCAAAACCTAATCTCACTTAAATCTATATTGGTAAGATCTTAAGACAACATTTCAATCTCACTCAAATCCATATTGGCAAAGATCTTAAGACGACACCCAACATCTCCTTTAACAATGTTCCCCAATATTTTTTTTCCCATTATTTTGAAATTTAAGAATAAAATTTATCATTTAGATGTATAAAGAATTACATTTTACTAACTAGTAATATACACACATACACACACACAAGTATGTATGTATATATGTATGAATTTGTATACATATGAATAGAAAATACAAGATAGATATATGTGTATGTGTGTGTGTATACATATATGTATGTATGTGTAAGTATATAGCTTTTGAATCGAAATTTAACCCAACTATATGTTATAATTTTGTTTCTTTAAAAAAGAAACAAAGGATAAAGAGAATAATGGTTGACAATTTGTGGTATGATCCGTAGACTTGGACACAATATGATATAATTATAAAACAGATTCGCATAAAAAAAAAACGATACGAGATACAGACGAGTTAAACCTATTTAGACATGACTAGATTCATGTCTAGGTATAGGTTCAATCGACGAACTTGCATATAAATCTATTTATTAAATATGTCTCATAAACATGTCACAAGTTCGACCTGTGAACTCATTTAATTTTAAAATAACCAGTATTTTAAAAGTAAGAAGAATATTATTATTATTTTTTTTTTCATGAATATGCTAAGAATGTTGGCATAAGTATAAGTCTAAATATTGATAGCAGTAAGTCAAGAGTTCAGGATTCCACTAATAATGAATGGCAAAACAACTTACAAGTAACTTTACCTTTCAGAAATACATATATTGGATTTAAATTTATTTCATTTTTTATTATGCTTATAATGTTTATTTTATCTAGGAATTTTCATCCTTTAAAAGCACGCAAACACTTAGAGGTAATAATAAATTTGAATTAGGGTTATATTTGTATGAGAAGTGACATATGATTGTTGAAGGTATTCTAAGTTATTAAAATATTAATTATTCTCAATATCCTCAAAGTTATAAAAATAATACATGATATCATAAGCATATTGATACCTATAATAAGTTCATAATCTAGCAACCTACATTTAGTACATAGTCACATTCTTGATCAATATAGTAGCTCATTGAAGTTAGAAACTATGAAAACTCTTTTATGTATAAATAATTGGTTTTATGAAGAATGTAATAAATTAAATTATTTATATATATATTTCAATATCATTTATTTTTTATTAGTACAATTGTTTATATGCAGATTTTTTTCATTGTCTCCCTAGTGATATTAACACTAATGGTAATATACAATTGAGATATAGTTCAACTTAATATTAAGATGTTATAGAGTTAATTAATATTTAGATTTGCTACATTTGATTAGGTGTTACCTTATTAAACTTTTATTTGATTGTAATTTCATGTATATGTATTAAGACTATATCATTGTTATTAGCATAATGTTAATTTTGTCATTGCTATTTTCCTTATGAGTTTATAACTATCTTATGAATTTAGTTAGAACTTTTTAATTAATAAACAAATTCAATCTGGTTGTGAAATATGTTTATTAAACAAGTCGAGTTATATATTTAGGTTTTTATATACGATTAATAAACATATTGGATAATAGGTCAAGGTTTTGCAAAATATAAACCCATTTAGATATGAACAGGAGATACAATGAATTAATACAAATTGTGAAACCTACATGAGGGGTTTATAGTGGGGTTGCTTCCATATTTTCCAATTGATTTTGGTGAGAAGGTTTGTAGTTTAGTTAGCAAGAGGATTGGGATTAAAATGAGTTTGATTTTCTCATTCTCTTTTTATCTTTTGTAACATATAGTTGGACAAAGAATAATATTTTTGTTAACAAAGTCCCATAACATAATTATTTTTAAAAAAATGATAATTGTATAGGGAAATTTTGATTTCATTTTTGGCTAGTTCTTCATTTTATATTGGTACAGAGTAGAAATCCAATACGTTTCTGTCTCCTGAACGATATAAATGTTCATAGTATGTAAGGTACGAAGGCCTGGTGAGATTTTATGGATTTTGACTATAAAATGTGTTCTTTATTAAATAGAGTTAACCAAAGTTTAGGAAAGATAACAATCATCGAACCTTTTTTCTGATTGTTGAGACTTTCTTTCAGTTCCATTGTTTTGTTTTTTTTTTTTTTTTTTTTATGTACGTTTCTAGTTTTTAATCTATTTTCAGATTTTGTATTAATATGAAAGAATTTATTATCTTTATTAAAAATTTTGAAGCCGGTAGTAAAAGTAATACTTAAGAATGAGTTCAGCGTATGCGATATTTACATTTTACCTTGACATGATATCGTTCTAAAAAGGAATATTGGATTCCTATGACATTCTAATTGTGAAATAATCTCCTTTAATTATTTAGTTCCATAAGGATTTGATGGTGTAGTCAATATAGTTATTTTTAGGTTATAGTAAATTACCTTAAATTACAGTAAATAAGTTTTATTGACTGTAAAAGTAAAACCATCAAGAACTAATAAAATTATCCATAGTAAAAATGAAACTAGTGACATTACTATTAATGAGCCTTATTTGTAGTGATTCGAGTTAATTTACTACAATTCAAAAGTAATTATACCTTGTGGTGATTTTTGAATGATTGCACTATAAAATTTTTCTCACTCCATATATTTATGAAAATTAATAAAAATTTCAATTATTTTAAATCGTATTTCATGGAAAAACTAAATGAGAAATATGCACTTTTTAAGATTTTTAGGATCCAAATGCTTCGTTTTAAAGATAGGGGATTAAGAGCATGTAAAGAAAATATTGAGGGATGACTTTCAATTGACCCAAAAATTAAATAAATTTCAATCTACAATCAAATATACGTCGGACATCATAAAAGCTAAATCTATTGTAATGCCTGGCAAACGAAAAGATTACGAGAAAAAATGTAATGACATCTGAAATAGCTCAATCGAGCACTCAATTTCTACCTAAGAAGGTGTATTTATAGGCTCTAAATCAATTCCAACCGTTGCTCAAAGTGTGGGGGCAAATTCCTGCCTCTCAATATAAGTCAGTTCCACCACTTCGTTCGGAGCCTGCAATATGTGTGTTTGATTTTATCATAATGATGGTGGTGACAGGGAAAGAGGCTGCAGTGGTGAAAATAACGGTAACAGTGACAATAAAGATGGTAGCATTAGGGATGAGTTTTTATTGAGTGAGGGGGCAGGAGAAAGATCCTTTAACTTATAGATAGAGTCTGAAAATATAAAATTGGGACCTGCCTTATGCCCACTAGGAGCACTTTGGATGATATACCCTATTGAACTTGTAATTTTTCTCTAGTAGAGAAAAAAAAAAAAAAAAAAGACTTGTAATTTTTTCCATCTTTTTTAGCATTTTTTTAAAGTGCAAATATTATTAGTCATTTATATCTAAAATCATGATATACAAATTGTAACTTTTTATTACTTTGGAATTAAATTATAACAAAATATAAAAAGTTTAATGAAAATATAAAATAATTACAAATATAACAAACATAGATTACGATATTGACTGAAACTAGAGATATGAGATTGAATTTTAGGTTAAATAATAGGCTATAAGGTAGTTTTTTTACCAACTATTATACATATTGCTACTTCTGGAAGAAGTCGGGCAGTGAAATCCAATCTATCTTGTTGACCAATTGTAATGCCTGGCAAAATTAGAAAAAAAAAAAAAAGAAAAGAGAGTGAGAGAATGGATTAAAAGTAAAGGTATTTGGGTCATTTCAAGCCCTCTAAAACCTTACTCTTATGTTATTTTGTGAGACCCTATGCTTAAATATCCCACATGAATCGTAGAAAGTTGTGGTACTAATTTAGAAAGCTATAGTTGTGAATACCCTATTAATACAAGCTTAAAACTTTTGGATTAAGTGGTTAAAATAAGCCCATCAATGTTTATTGGCTTGATTATTTATTACTTTTAGCTTGAAGTGTTACAAATGATATCAAAGTGAGCCCTTTACCAGTAGATAAATGATTTAGGTCTGGTTTTAGTTTAGAGAAAAGGTTGCAAAAGGTAAAGAGTGTTACTAAGGTGTAACTCTTTGCATACTTCCAAGATGATCTATAGGTAGTAGGTAACGCGAATTGTACACCAAAAATGAAAGAAGATTTGGGCTCAGTTGTAAGGTCTTGCGACGAGAACGTCGAATGTTTAAGGGGAGAGAAATTGTGAGACCCCATAGTTAAGTATTCTAAATGAACTGTGGAAGGTTGTAGTACTAGTTTATAAGGTAATGGTTGTGAATACTTTGTTAATATAAGCTTAAAACTTTTGGATCAAGCGGTTGAAATAAGCTCCTGAGTATTTATTAGCTTGGCTATTCATTGCTTTTAACATAGAAAGTTTCATATTTTCAATTGCCACCATCTCCTTCTAAAACCTTAAGCTCTCATTCATTTACTCTAACCCTTCTTCTTCTTTCCTTAAACCCTCATCAAAGAACACTTAAGGAAGGAGATTAAAGGTAATCTAAGTAGGTAAGCTTCATTTTCAATTTGTTTTCTTGCTTAAACTCTCATTTTAGAGATGTTTTGGAAGAGTTTAGCTTCAATCTAAGTTTAAGATGTTACGCCTCAAAGCTACAGAATCGCAACAGTCTCGCCGTATAAACTAATCTATAATAGTAATGCATGTTACGACAATCTATCAACTAACATATCACAATACCGGTTCATAAACCTAAAAGTACTAACAAGACATTTAAAAGACTTGATCATACAGCCGATTGATTTTTACTCCCTCGTAGCGCTTCAAAAAGACACTAATCTCATGATAATTAAACTGTGGCATATCAGTTAGATCCTATAAGAAAATCTATAAGGGTGTAAGCAATTACAGCTCAGTAAGTTAGAGTTTTCATGTTTATGTAACAGCTCATATAACAGCTCACAACCAAATCTAAGTTTATGCAATGAAGACATCGCTCCCCCCAATAATTATCCTTCAAACCATTGTCCCCATTCTTACCGTGACCTCCTCTTCTATCACTTAGTTCGACTAAGGATGAAGAAAAAACCATTTTGACATCTAGCGTTATCTTTTTCGAAGATATCGGTGTTTAGTTGGAAATTCCTAATAGTCTCCTAAAGAGTTGCAATGCATGTTTAATTAAGGTATTTAGGTTGATTATGATTAAGTACGGTTTAGGGTAATCAAACAATTTAACACTATTCAATTCACATCAATCACCAAATACAACACAGATTTTAACACGAAGTCAAATACATACAAGCATATGCATATAACTACTTATAATCACAATTGTACACTATCTTAAGCTTTTGAGTATTCTAAAATAGTACTCCAAAATACAATAAAGTATTGAACTCAACTTGGAATCTTTGGTTCGCTCACTTAACTTGTCGCAAGTTGACTTCTCTTCGTGTCTTCTATAATAGATACTCTTTTAGTATTTATATCATTATGTTATATATATAAACTTTAGGTTATAATTTAACTCAATTTTCCATATATATATTATTATTTATTATCAATTTATTTTAGGTTAGTTTAGAATTCAATTTCTGGATCTAGTTTTGATTTAGATTCTAAATTAATTATAACTACAAGTATTATACGTAAATCCTAAAAATGTGTTCCAAACCCTAATATAAAATTAATCACATTAAGCTCAAGTATCTTAAATATTACTTTTGGTCTTTAATTAGTATTCTAGTCTACACGTTACACTTTAATCCTTATTTATATACCAAATTTACTCCCAATATAAGAAAATTTTATATTTTTCATATAATTACCTAAATTTATGTTTCCTACTAGATTTATTATATATTAATATTATTATTATATTATCCATTTTAACCTAATATTTTATATTTATTATAATTACAATTCTACATACTATTAAAATTACATATATTTACTACATAATACTCATAATAATTACATCTAATACTCCAAATATTACAATTATCATACCACATCGGATATAAACATCTTAAAACACCTAATTATACACTAAATTGATAATTATTTAATTAACTATTAATTATATATATATTTATTTTAAGGGCCAAAAAATTATTTAAAATTTTTGAAAAATTAATTTCTAAAAAAGGCTTTATAGCACTGTTCCACATCTCCTAAATACTACACAAAAATTTTGAGCTTAAAACTACACTTCTAAGACTATTTATTTCTAAATCAAAATATGATCGTATTTATACGGTTTCTTAAACACTACATGTTTCCAAATATAATTGAATCAAACCAATATTTTTTTCTAAATCTACATACATAAAAACATCATGATACTAAATTTCATAATTTTCTAGATAAAATTGATAATTTTAATAAATTAAACAAAATTGAGTTGAAATTAAACTTACTTGGCCTTAGGACTTTCAATCACTGGTGGTGGACCTAAGGTTGTTGATCAGCTTAGGCAGTGATGGTGGAATGTGTTGGTGGCAACAGTTTAGTTCCAGTTAGTCGTGGATCATGGGTTGTGGGTTTGGTCTAAAAGCCTTAATTGTACAAATTTTTTCTAAATTTTGTAAAAGAAACCTCTCTCTCTCTCTTTTTCGGATCTCCTTAATTTTCTAAGATTCTAAATAAACCAAATGAAATTCTGATGGGGTTTGGGTATTTATAGAGCTGTATGGGAATATTTTCATTAATTTTGAGTTGATATTAGCCTTATCTTCTTTCCATTTTCATTTTCTAGTTAGTTTCTTTTAATTGGTTCAATTTTTTTCTTTTCACCCTAACTTGCTATGACTTGATTCTAGACAAATCCTTCCTTTTCCATATTTTTTCTTGATTTTTTTGTAATTTTATTTAATTATTTGGCATTTTTTAGTATTTTTCAGATATTTTAAGTAATTTTATGTATTTTTACCTACATATAAATGCATATAAAGTACAAGTAAATACTCCTAAATATTATTTATATTAATCTATGACTTTTAGTATGCATAGCGACATATTAGTTATCGGAATTTGATTTTACACATTTTCAATAAATAACAAATAATATACTTATAATTTGATATTATAATATTCTATTATTTTATTACTTATTTTCTTAAATTTAAACTTATGAAATCACTTTTACTAATGTTGTAACGTTATTATAATAATTTATACTTGATTGGGTTCTTTAATTGATCACCCTAAACTCTACGTACCTAATCCGAGTTTTTAAATATAGGGCTTGCATAAGATTAAGGGTTTATTGCAGCAACTTGGTGGATTATAACTCTTATCAAGATTTTTTATGTAGTAGCTCCATCTCAAGTAAGTTTCTTGCATCTTTTTCCCTATTCTTTAAAGTTTCTGAGATGGTTGATTCTTGGTGATGAAATGGGGTTTGGAAGGTGATTTTTGCATGTTATTTTTGGGAGTTTTGGAGGAAAATTGAGTGTTGAAGTTGGTATTGAAGTTAAATTGAAATATTTCGAAGGTGGTTGCTAGTTTTGGGTTAGTTAGAGTTTTGATGAGTTTTCGAGGAGGAAGGGAACTTGTAGAAGTTACAGCCTAAATCGGCTTACCAATTCTCTTGTTCGGTTGTCAAGGACTGTTAAAGAAATTGACTAGCCAACTCCAAGGCTTGGAAAAACAATTTTTCCAAGAACTAGCCAAACAGTTCCTCTAAAAGACTAACCGGACAATTCTTCCCTATTACCATTCAACCTCTTTGTCTTTCCTTCTTTTTCATTCCTAAACCTAGGATTTTAAATTCCAAAGTTTTCTTAAGCTTCCTAATACCTTTTTACCAAATAAAAACCAAAGTTTTATTTGAATTCAAAGTTTAACTTAGTTTCACCTCAAGCTCATGGTGATTCCAATTTGTGAGAAATTATAAAGTTTTAAATGCTAAGTGAATGAAATCTAAAGTCCCTTGAATGTTTTAGACTACAAGCTGTAAAGTCTTCTAATTTTCAAAGTTTAACAATTTCCTAAGCAATCCCTTAGAAATTGTTGATGAAAGTTGTAATCTTTTAAAAGTGAGGACAAGTTATCCTTAGCTTATAACTTGGTGACATTAAACTAAGCATGTTGAAGAGTTTGTTAGTATTGGCTGAGGAGTTCAAGCTCTTTGGTTTAGGAGGAGATAAGTATTCGGAGTTATAGAAATAATGATCTTGAGAAGTTGAATTAAAGTTGGAATTGAGAATGATAAAGAGAATGAATAATAGGTGTTGTATGTCCTTAGTTGGTTGTGTAAAGTATGTAAGATTAGTCTATTAATCTTGTTACCATGTTCTTGTACTTGAATTATCATTTAATCATGATTTGGACCTTGAGATTGGATTTAGGCTTATATCCATGGTTTAGACTTTGAGTTGGTCTTTAGGTACGTAATGCGTGTTTGGTGGTTGTGCTTGTTAGGATAGTATCAAACCAAACTGAACTAACCTATATTCAACCTAAAATCTTGTGTTGGTTGTACTTATCGTGGTACGTCTTTCAGTATAGGCAACACCTATTACTAATCATATGTGAGGATTCTCTAGTACACTTGCATGTGGGACAATACAGGTAAAACTAGATATCATGTTTCATAGATGTAGTGGTCTTAGCTTAATTGACACGATAGTATGTATGTAATAAGGTAAAAAGATTTATACTATATTTTATCTACCTATATAAATAAGAGATCATGGTGTGACGGAATGATAAGCACTCCTTTGATGCTTGTTGGCTAATACACAAGATATTAATTTGCTATTTGTTCATTTTTGCATTACGTGCATGTGATATGTTTGGCTTGACATTCGTATGTGCTTATGCATTATATAGCAAGTTTCAGCTCATTCTTTGTTTATTTTACAAGTTGCAGATTGAAAATATGAAGTTGAACGCTTTCGAGATTACTATTATCAGGTTAGGGAGAGAGGTGTTAGTAATACTATTACGAGGATATAGCTGATAGTCGATGGAGATGAGTTGGAAAGAGAGGTGTTAGTAATACTGTTATGAGGATATAGTTGATAGTCGATGGAGATGAGGTTTATGGTGTTGTTTAGAATTGTAGATATATTTGATTGTTGTAGAGCAATAACTACTGCTGTTATTATGATTATGGTTGGGATGGATCGCCTATGAGTTATTTGAATAGTTGTATTTGGATAGTTTTTCTTTATTGTACTATTGATAAGTTTTAACAGTGATTTGGAGACCGTGATGAAGTTTTAGAGTCTTAACGTGTTATTAAGAAATTAGAGACACACGATGAGTTGTAGCGTTCTTAAATTCTAGGATGTTATATTAATATTCATATTATTAAACTATAACGAGATTAATTAGGTCTATATATTTGAATTTTCATTATATTCATCAAATTAATTATGAGTACAATATACATTCAAATTAATATTGGTAAGAGATATCTACTGTATCGTTCAAATTTTATTAAATGTCGCTAAGGTTTATGTAGTTTAATGGCATATTATTGATCTTCTAATAGGATATGGAATGTATTCAAATAGATAGATATGTAATGCATATTCTCTATAATTTTATCTAACCATATAGTTGTGTCAACTTAAGCCAACAAATTCTTTCGTCTACGGGTACGTCACTCGTTTTACTTTCCCCACTATTTCTCTGGTTTTTTTGCAGTCAATTTAGGTTTTTTTTATGCATAGGAGACAATTTGCATGTTTTTAAGTGTTAAAATGACTGTTGTAATAACACCTAACAGGCACATTTCAAGTTGGATTATTAATATACTGATGTAAGATGTTGACTATTCATCTTCATATATATATATATTTGAGTTGATTTTCGAAGATCCTTTTATTTTTATTTAACAAGAGTTTGTTGAGGATATAAGTAGGGAAAAAATATGCTTTACTGCTTTTAATTTTTAAAAATCTCAATGATTATTCACAAAAGCAATTGAATTCCAACAGGTGAATCCTATATTTTTACAAAGAGAGCAATCGGAAAATGAAAACCTTTTCCGTTCTTCGTTCCATATATTTTTACAAAGAGGGTGTCAGACATTACGTCGAAATCCTATTTCACGAAATAAACCAAATTCAAGGAGGTTAGGATTTATTAATCCTCGGTTCTTACCTGTGCATGAACCCTAAAGAAATCCTGGAATAATATTGTGGTAGAAAATTGATGACAGATTTGAATGTAAATGTTCAAGTAGAATCGTCGTTGCAACAGCGAGGATGTGTTTGCCTTCTGGCCTTTGTTTGATTTTTTTTTTAGTACAAAAACTCAGCAGCTAAGTCTTATTTCTCGTTTGTTTTTTAAATTGTATGCCCAATGATGATGAATTACTAGAGTTTTGGAGCTCGATGACCACTATTAGATTGCCTTGTAATAAAAAAAGAAGACGTAATTCTTCCATGGGTTTTTAAGTATTAAACCAACAGTTTGAACCTATTAATACATGAACTTGCTAAGAAAGTCAGGATTAGTCCAATCCAATTAGCCTCAACGTTTCTTACTTTGAGTTTGTCAAATTAAATCTTCTTAAATCATCTCAAGATCTGATTTAATTATCAGGATTCTTTTATTTACTAAGTAATCAGTCCATGTTGTCATTGAGCCTAACCCCCCCTCTTTTTTTTTAGCAAAACCCTAACCCACTTTGTATTTAAAACAGTTTTGTAATAATCTCCCATTCCTCTAGAATGATTGTAGATATACGTGCTCTTATTGTTTAATTCCTCAATAATTGACACAAACATTTGTAGACAAATAAAGCACTGGTGGCTAATGACTATAATCAGCGGCCTGAAGATTGACTTTTAAAGGGGATGTAGTGGTTCCGATGTCAATATCAAGCGTTTTTCATCTACGATTTCATTTATATGCACGGATACATTTTCTAAAGCCATTGGAGCACAAATCTATTTTTATTGGTGACTGTCTTTTTCTTGCATATGAAAATACTAGGCAACATCCACGTTAATAAATTGTAGTGTCATCGAGCCCAATTGGCTTAAAACTGTCGGTTTATGAGCTAAATGTAGGGTAAATCATGATTAGCCCGATTAATCATGATTTCAAACTAGTTTAATCAGCTTGGTAGTTGAAAGGTTGGTTTTTTTTTTTTTTAATTTGATTCGATTTTAACTTTTATGTATTTTTTTCTTAGATGTGACGTAAGCTTCTTTTTTTTTAAATTATACTAATTCATTAATAATTTGTAATTTTTTCATTAATTTTTAACTTAATATGGTTCTAACTTTTTTATTTTTTTCCCTTCAAATTTTATATTTTTCCCATATTCAAGTCCTTAACATTTAAAAAGTTTTATAAAAAATACTTATATCAACTAAAATTGAATTTTCCATCTATTATTAACACATAATCAACTTATAATTCATCCTCTATTATTAATTTGATAAATAAATAAATGCTACCTCAACTATCTTTATAATTTACCCATATTACCTCAATTGGATTTTTCGGAAAGTATATATTAGACGGTACGCGATTGAACTGGATGTTTTAGCTCAATAATATATATACACATATATATGTACAGATATTATATAACGTGATATATTTAACTTAACACGTATCTATATAAGATGGGATTATATGGGTGAAAAGAAGTACAAACTAATTGTATAATTAAGGTTTAAATTTTATATTTTTCTCATATTTAGAAGGGAAAAAAAAATCATTTTATGCTTAAAGTTTTAAATTATAAAACTACACAAAAACTTCCAAGTGCTTTTTTAAAACTGCGGAGAAATTTCATAGAGCCTATGTATTTTACCTTATTTATGAAAATTTTCAATTTTCTTTAGGAAACCCTACAGGGACAAATGAATGTTGCAGCAAAACTCTCCGTATTTCTATATGTATGTATACTGTTGTTATAGATTGGCTACATGGGCCACATACACTACGCATCATGAAAAGAGATTGTGTATCGGTATCACACGGTCCTTGCCTAGTTTCCCATGCGCGCAATCCACTTCTGCAAAGGAAACAAAACTCGGCAACATGGACTGGATCGGACACCCGCTCCACGCGTACGGGCAGCCGTTGATGGACGCCTAGAGGCATTTATCGAGAGCACAAAAAGAACTTATCAGACTTTTCAAAAGTGATTAGACACTTCATGAAAAAGGAAATTAAAAGAAATATATACATAAAACTTCTTCAGTTAGTTTATTAACAAGTGCACGGGAAACACTCGCTAACATATTCCTTTCTATTTTTTCTCAAAATTTTCTTTGTAACAATTACCATTGCCATAATACTCCACTAATCACAGATTGATGCACAAGCAGGGGCAATTCATCATGTAGGATGACAACATAAATATAAAATTATAAAGTTAACAATTAATCCTTTTCTTCTGGGAAAAAGTTATGAACATTAAATATCCCTCAAATGCTACATTTGACATGTATGAAGTAAAGTCACTTACTTCCCCTTCTGCATTACCTGAGACACTGCAGTTATTCCACTGCAAACATTATGCAGCAACTACACCAGAATAGACGTTACTTATTCCTAGCCTCCATTAGCTGAGACACTAGTTGTTGGACTATAGACAGACACTGTGCTGCTTATACCTAATCATATCACTAACAAGGGCTCTAGATCTTTAGCACAATCTCTGTTTGAAACGTTTCCTACTTAGGGATAGTAAACGAATGTATAGGGGGGATTGTGGGAACTGCTGGAAAGAATTATACACAAACTTTATGGTATGGACTAAGTTGAAGGGAACTGCAGCAATGACGAAGCATGCAGCCCATTGTAGATCGTTTAGTTTCACACAGTTTGCTAGATTCTTCAGATATTGGGCTACCAGCACCTGTGCAGCAATGACACCTCCCAGAGCCAACCAAAATCCATAAACGCGGAAGGCAGAAACAAGGTGATCCTTCCTCAATATGCTTATGGCATCAAGCAGATTGAAAACCTGGCAAAATGTGAAGGCATTGAACATGATTGTCCTTTTCACATCATTGTTCAGGTGAGCTATAACCATATGGCCCTTGTACTCAAAAGTCACAAAGACCACAAGCACGCACAGAACATGGAGCCCTATACCTATCCACATAGATTTGGTTACAAACGGCTCATTTCGATTAGCTCGTGCTTGGGTACCATTACCTGGCTCCTGTCCTTTCAACTCAATTATCATCATGAACCCACCTAGGATCCAAGTCACCAAATTCACCCAAATCAGTTGGATTGATGTGATTGGGGATATCCCAGTACATGCTGCCACAACCAAGGTTATCAGCAGGCCAGAAAAGCAAGATACCAATTGGGGTTGAGTAAACAACTGGACATTGTTGTAAACACACCGACCTAAACTCAGTATTTGAAAGATTGGGTTGATCCCCCCATCTATAATGATGTCAGAGTTTTCCCTGGCTAAGTACGTGCTGTGAGATTCCAGTGAAATCCCCACATCTGCTTCTTTAAGGGCTAGAATATTGCTCGACAGCCCACTAACAAAAGCAACCACAGAATCATTTGATTTCAAATCTTTTACAGCATGAAGATTTTCCTCAGACAGAATGCCCTTTACAACAGTTCTTTGATCGCCCAGAGTTTCGTCATCTATGCAAGGACTGGGAAGTCCGAGTCCACAAGCTATGGCTCTTATTGAAGAGATCCCATAATCCGACAGCAATTTAATCTCCACTCCTGCCTGCCTAATTTTTTTAACAGCTAATCTAGTCGTGTCATCACATGAGTATTTTACACCTACTATGGCTAAGAGGATCAACCTATCTTCTCTTATCTCGGAAAACTCCATAGGACTACAAGCATAAGCAATTGCTCTGAGTCCCTTGCTGTCCATATCTGAAATGACTTTCTTAAAAGTTCTCCTCTGATCCTTCAATGCATGAATTTGTCCTCTATGATCAAAATAACGTGAGCACATTCCCAAAATGGACAATGCAGATCCTTTCCAGTGCAGATGTAGATTATTCCTTTCATCCCCTACTTTGTACATCAGGATACCAATAGAGAGACCTTCCTTCTCAGACTTTAACCTCTTCAGATCCTGAACAACATAATTTTGCTTCACTGTCTCTGGTGAGACATTCCCTCTTAACTTTACCCAAGAATTAAGAATTTCAAAGATAGGATCTCGAGGTTTGAGTACTAAGAAACCGAGTGCTCTCTCCAGGGCTTCAAGCACGACAGAAGCAATTTCACTTTCTTTGTCATTGCCCATGTCAGCATCACCAATCCAAAAATGTTTGATCTCAGGATGACCACAGAATAGCCCACATGATGTGTCCATACAGACAACAGAAACAAGTCCCATGGTCGCACAAGCAAAAAGATCTTGAATTTTGCCAGGCACTACCTTCTTGTTCCAGTGTATGAGGGAATAACATACCACCAAATGCATTCCATGTTGAAAGCTTATAACTACTGCAGCAAGAGAATTTGTCAGCCTTGAAATCCTTCCATTAGGAGCCACAAAAATGCTCTTGAGGATTTTCATTAGCTCTTCAACAGAAGGCTTTCCCTTTATTTCTGGATGGTCAATATCATCGTTCTGCTTTTTGCACAGTAGACGAGTGAGCATCACGATAGAAACAACAATAGAGAAAAATACTGCAAGCTTCTCTATATACGAGCTGGGTCTCTCCATTTGAGCTGATAGAAGTTTCATCTTATGTGGACCATCACTTAGCATGCTTAGGGCCTCTCCTAATGCCGTGTCTTCACCGACACAAGTTACAAGCATCTTGCCAGACCCCTTCTCCACTTTAGCACCTGAAAATAGGAATGGATTACTTTCTCCAGAAAATCCAAAGCTTGACATATCATCAACCAGCAAACCATTCCCATCCACAAATAAGCCATCTGCAGGTACAAAATCCCCCTCCCTCAAACGCACAATCTCTCCAGCCCTTAGTCCAGAAACTGCAATCTTTTGGGGACTTCCACTCCTCACAACTTCACAAGTCCGTGACTTGTCCTTCTCTAATAGCTCCCTGAGTCGTTTCCTTTCACGGATAAGTTTTGCTGCCGCAGGGAAAGTTATTAGAGCAAGCACAGCACCAAGTATTGAAGTTCCGTCATACCATCCTACTCTAGCTCCTTCCTTGATTGTCCCAGTCACAAAGGACAATGCAGCTAAAATCAATAGAAGGATAACGGTGTAACTATTGCAAGCTTCCCATAAGTAGCTAAAAAATTTAGCCAGAGGCGCCGTACCTACAGGAAGATTAAGAATTGTAATGAATCAAACGGCATCCGTGGACATAAAATTTTGATCTTTGGTGCTCCAAGTAAACCGCGAAGCAAGATAAACTAAATTATGTGATCCCAATGCAAGACTCCATATTTTATAGACCGACATTTATTTACCCATTCGGGGGAAGTTATAGTTTATCCTCGTTTATCTATATATTTACCATGTAGCTATTATCTATGTACATCGATCATGCTAAAAGAGGGACCAAGCATTTAGTAAGCGTGCCTAATAAGGAAATTTGTATTTTCTTGAACTTGTTGATGCCGTAAATGTATTGAAAATTGTATATTCCTTACTAAACAGCCTGCTATCAAGGGACCCGAGGCACTGAAATTATACTAGTAAAAAGTACGGTTCGAGTCTAGTCGACATTAATTACTCAAGGAAATAGATTAGACCAGCATTGCCGAATCATACCTACTGTGTCCCACTCCTGCGTTTCGGAGTCGACGGTTAGACCATGCTCCAAATGCGATCCCAACGCAACCACAATCCCTTCAACACCTCCAACTTCTCGAAGCATCTTGAAGTCTTCTTCCTTCACAATTCACGATATAACCGCCAAAGAAAGTTTCTTTACATCTGATTTTATCCCTGCATCGGTTACATTGCTCTCCGCCTCCACTTCCCCCAGCACCGGCTTCTCGTCAGAGGACCTTCTACTCGGTATTCTCCGGCGAATACTCGGATTCCGCACGAGTACAGCGCCATCGGAGGAGCCTGAAAACTGAGATCGGATTTCGCTTTTGTTTTCGGGGTCGGAGGGAATATCAATTACGTGGTCCGACTTGGTGGAGGAATTCCTACTTAAGGTTTTGGAGCCGGATTTGACGCGTGTAACTTGTTTCGGGAGTGGTGGTAGTTGTTGAGTGGTGGTGGTGGAGGTGGAGGTGGAGGAGGTAGTCCTCGAGAGTGCTGGTTGAGAATGTGATGGTAGTGGTGGTGTTGGTGGTGGTGGTGAAGAGGATGAAGCTGCGTCACCGTTGGGATGGAGTGCAACGGTGTCGGATTCTGTTGGTTGTGATGGAAACATTTTTCCGGTGACAGGTCGGTGGAGAGGTCGCCATGGGAATACAGTGTTAAATAGAGAGAGAAGGAGGAGGAGGGCGAGTAACAGAGTAAGTCAATGGCAAAGTCGTTACGCGCCAATTCTTCGAATGCACTTCTTTCGGGCTTTCTTTGTTTTTTAACCGTCTCTGCTTGCCGTACGAATACTGTCTTGATCCCTCATCCTAAAGTTGATATGGTAATTGGAAAAAAGAAAGAAAATCATTAACTATGTAGTGACACTTGTTTTCTTATTATTTTGGCATAATGATAAAACCCTCCTTCCAACATCTTTTTCCAATTCTTACACATTTATCAGATACCAAATCTAACAAAATTTTTACTTATTTGATCTTAATGTTATATTCAACTAAATTTTTACTCATAAAATTTACTAATATTTTGAAAAGAAATGCATTAGCAAATAAATATTGTTCAAAAAAATACAATTATAAATAAGTTAGTTAATTTGACAAGCAAAAATTTAATAGTAACAACTTCAAGGTTTAGTTGTAAAATCTAAATAATATTTGGTAGTAATTGTGATATTATCCCTACTAAATAGCATCATAAGTGTGAACTATCAAACTTTCTTTCATCTTTTCAAATATTTATATCATACTAATGGAATGAAATAATTATTATTTTCTTGTAAAACCATTATTACTTTTTGATTTGCGAAATAATTAAAAAATTGCTTTTTGCTGTAAAATGAAAAATCAAAATTCCTACACATAATTGAAGGAGTAACTATTTATGGATTTTCTTTGACACATTTCCATTCTCTATTCATGAGATCCTAGTTGAATAATTAAGTTGTGGACCGGAACAATCATCTATGTTATATTCTTAATTCATTATTAAAATTACTTTTAGTATAAGAAGACAAAGTATTATATATTATTTTTTCATTTTCTTTTTTAAGCATTAAAATTATGTTCTTTAACTTATTCTATTGAACAAACAGACCATGCCATAAAAATTAATTTTCATATCAATTTAAAAATGTAAAGGTGTAGGTATAGATGCAAGAATTAGGTGGATGCCGCATGTGAAGTTGCGTTATATGTAACTAAAAAAATTACTTGAGTGACTTATATACGTGATAACTAAGAAATAAATATAGTGAGAAAGAGTAGATAATCTTAGTAAGGCTTTAACATATATAGTGATGGATGGAGAATCGTGATTGCATCAAACTCTACAATGAATTAAGAATATAATAATATTCTTGAAATGTTTAAGTATTTGATCTTTAAGATAAAGTTCTGGTAAAGTAACAGCGTGAATGGGAGTTTTTCTCCTATCCAAATAAAGATGTTAATGGGGTATTTATAAGAAATAATAATTGATTACATCCGTCAAATCATAATAGTGATTAATGATTAAGATTAAAACCCTTTATTAATGGATTTTAAATGAATTATTTTCATAAGTTTAAGTTCAGATAATTGTTTTATTTATTATTTTAGTGTGAACCAAATAAATAAAGATTGAGTAAACCAATCTAACGAGCCCTACTCTAAACTCACCATATCAAAATTCTTTTAATTATTCCAGATAATTTATGGGTTTAACTCTTCAAACCTTGTTACATTAACTCAAAAAATCAAATCTATTTAATCAACGAGTTTGAAAACCTAATATTAAATTTGACTTTTTATAAGAGATAATCAATTTATCCGAATATCAAGTAGTTGCTGTTTATCACTCTTATTTTGGTACTGGTTCGAGGGGACATGTTTTTTAAAAGTTGAACATCATGTATCTTGAATAACGACTTCGACTTGTAGTTTATATCACGTTTCTTCTTATAATGATTCAGAATTTGAACTTTATGGTACATCTTTTCTCGATAAATCTTAACTTATGTTATTTGTTATTCGAGATTTATTGTTATCATTATAAAGTTACATATTTGTGATCTACTCTCAAATTAAACTCGCTTCAATTTGATATTAGTAAGAAATAACATAAGTGGAATAAGATGTCGTTATACCCCAGTATGATAATACAATAATAATTACTTAGATTAAAATAATAAATGAGTCCAATTAAAATGGTATGGTCTTAAATTTGAGTTGGAGTCCAACTTAAGAATTTATAACTCAAGTTTGATTCAAAGTCGTACTAATAGAAATCTACCTTTTATGTAATTTTATATTGGTTTAGTATGTTTTATCCTGTAAGAAATATTTTTTATCTTAACCAAATTATTGATATATAAATTTGACTTAAACTTGACTAAAATTCTGTTAAGCTCAAAATCTTATTAAGCAAATAATATGAAATTTGAATTTAACTCAAATAAATTACTTTGACAGTTCGAGTCTATATTGTTGTCACATCCAACATTTGTAGATTTCTAATCGAATCTAAGTAGTGTATCCTATGAGAAATTTAATTTCTTTACACCATTGTCCTAACTTACTTATCCAATTGGGATCGTCTCTTACCAGCCATAGATTTTACGCGTTTTCCTTCTCAGTTTCGCATTTCGTTACATACCTAATGATTTTATTTCTCGTTGTTACTCGGAGGACAGAGAATTTCACCCTTTAAACTACCCTTGCGAAACATCGAGGAAAGGAGAGAGAGAGAGAGATAGATTCTTTTCCAAACTAATTTGGTTCTGTAATAGCCATATTACTGTAATTAAAAGGTACACTTTTTCCTAGGTAGTTGTAGGTCGTATTCCATTATATTCTAATGAAATTACTATTAGAATTATTAGTGATCCATTAGGATAGATTGAGATTTGAATCTTTCTTTCTTTATAATTAATAAAGAAAAAATATTTTTTACTTTTTTATTTACACATAAAATTTTTGTAATGCATCAATATCAATAAAATTATCAAGTGTCTCTATCTATTTACATTTAATATTAAGTGATTGATCCTAATATGTGCGTGCAAATTACTATTATGTATGCTAAGTTAAGGGGTGCATATGCTTTATAGATATATTTTCACTTTGTATTACTAACTTTATAGCTTATAGGTTAAAAATTTCACCTTTAGTTTTTTGTAATATCTCGGAGTCCGAACTCTGTACCTCCCACAAGTAACGAATTATAATATATGAACTTATGTATAGATATATTTTGAAAATCAAAATTTATAGTCATTCTTTCTAATTTTTGTGGTCCCATGAAAGATTTGCATTAGAAGGAAAAATGTGTTTAAAAAACTTAAATTTACCAGCATATATTAGGAGTAGCGATCTTTCCAAAGTTTATATGAGAAAATTATATGTTTACTATCAAAATTAAAAATAAAAAATTACATAATTATAAGGTATATAAAAAATATTACTAAAATATTAATACCGTGTCACATATACAACATTAGTATTGGTATATACATACGATATTCCTAAAAATATATTTAAACTTATGTGATATCTTCAAGATATAACATAATATTGGTATTTTAGTAATATTTTTTCTACAATTTGTAATTATGTAATTTTTTTAAATATCAATAGATGTATATTGCACCTAAGTTTACACGCTTTGAATGTTTTGATGATTAATAAGGTTGGTTTGAAATAATTCACTTGTGTTCATAATTCAAGCAATTTTGACTTTCTTTTTGCTATATTTTTCTTTTCCCAATCATTCCTTTGTTTAGTCTGATATATCATATTGGTTCTAAGCAATATTATTTGATTCAATTCGGATAATTGATCCGGACATATTAGAAGGAGGAATGAAATTAAATTGAAAAGTGACTTAATTGGGTTAAATCATAGTTGAGTCAAATTGATTTTATAACTGAATCAATCAAACCGAGTTAAATTATAAGAGTCAATCTAGATTTGACAACACTGATTTTAAGAAACAACTTATATACTATAAGCTAGATGAAGAGTATTTCTAGAAATAGGTAACCTAACTCTATGTGTTCGTTTCTTATTATATGGAGCCAAATAAGCAACTTAAATAAATCTACTCGACGTAACTCATAAGAGGCTAACTTTAAATGGATTAGTCTATCCTTATATTGATGCTGAAATCAATCAATCCATTAATTTAATTCGTTTAACCCATTTAAATAATTTTTGTGCCCACTTTTTTTTTATATATATATATATTTATATAAAGAAATGCTGCGTTACTGAGAAATTAGAATTACTCATTGTCGATACGTTCTATATTGTTAGATATAAATGGTGCAATTGATCAATCAAACATGTTGTATGAGCTGGTACCATGGTCTTGTTTTTTTTTCCCAAAATATTATGTGTTACAATTGTTGAAAAAGTAGTATTAAATCTAATTTATCCTATTAGAAAATTGATATACATACCACTGCATTTTAAGTGACTTAAGAAATTGGAAATGTTGACATGTTAAGTTAGTTAGCTTTAAACGTTGGTTAAGACAGCCATGCCAAACAGATTTAAACGGGTTGAAGTTTCCAAACCTGACGTGTATTTTGGATAGATTAAACAGGTTAGCCTGTTAGAACCAATCATTTACATAGCTCGACATATTATCTTTATTTGCATTTCAATTGAAATTTACATTAGAATCATCCGATAAAATAAATAAAGCAAGTATTCCTTTTTTCTGTCCACTCAGAAAACAATAGTACGATTTATAAATTTATAAATGTAATGACTTTTTATTAAAATCAACACGTATCTATATAAGATGGGATTATAGGGGTGAAAAAAAAAAAGGTACAAACTAATTGTATAATTAAGGTTTAAAATTTATATTTTTCTCATCTTTAGAAGAAAAAAGAATTTTTTATTTTATGCTTAAATTTTTAAATAATAAAGCTACACAAAAACTTCCAAGTGCTTTTTCAAAATTGTGGAGGAATTATGATATAACCATCCAATAGTCCTATGTATTGAACTTTCTTTATGAAATTTTTCAACTTGAATTTTCCTTATGAAAGTCTTCAGGAACAAAGGAATGTTACGGTAAGACTATCCCTACATCTATATGTATGTATATCGTTGTTGTTTATTGGCTACATATACTACGTATCATAAAAAGCCATTGTGTATCGGTATCAGTACCACACGGTCCGTGCCTGCTTTCCCCTGCACAGCAAACAAACTCGGCAACATGGACCCGGATCGGACACCCGCGCCGCGCATACGGGCAGCCGTTGATAGACGCCTCGAGGCATTTGTCGAGAGTACAAAGAGAATTCATCAGACTTTTCAAAAGTGATTACACACTTCATTAAAAAAGAAACTCATATATTACTTCTCCATTTAGTCTATCAACAAGTGCACTCGGAAAACTCGCTAACATATTCCTTTTCTATTTTTTCTCAAAATTTTCTTTGTAGCAATTACCATTGCCAGAATACTCCACTAATCACAGATCGATGCACAAGCAGGGGCATTTCATCATGTAAAATGACAACATACGTATAAAATTATAAAGGAAAAAGTTATGAACATTAAATATTCCTCAGATGCTACATTTGACATGTATGAGCTAAGGTCACTTACTTCCCACTCTGCATTAGCTGAGACACTGGAGTTATTCTACTACGACCATCATGTAGCAACTACACCAGAACAGAAGTCACTAATTCCTAGCCTCCATTAGCTAAGACACTAATTGTTGGACTATAGACAGACACTGTGCTGCTTATACCTAATCATGTTACTAACAAGGGTGCTAGAGCTTTAGCTCAATCGCCGCTTGCTGTATTTACTACTCAGGGATCGTAAACGAATGTATAGGGGGGATTGCTGGAAAGAATTATAAACAAACTTTATGGCACGGACTAAGATGAAGGGAACCGTGGCAATCACAATGCATGCAGTCCATTGCAGGGCATTTAGTCTCACACAGTTTGCTAGATTCTTCAGATATTGGATTACCAGCACCTGTGCAGCAATGACACCTCCCAGAGCCAACCAAAATCCATAAACGCGGAAGGCAGAAACAAGGTGATCCTTCCTCAATACGCTTATGGCATCAAGCAGATTGAAAACCTGGCAAAATATGAAGGCGTTGAACATCATGGTCCTTTTCAAATCATTGTTCAGGTGAGCTATAACCATATGACCCATGTACTCGAAAATCAGAAAGACCACAAGTGCACACAGAACATGAAGCCCTATATCTATCAACATTGATTTGGTAACAAATGGCTCCTTTCTATTAGCTCGTGCTTGGGTACTGTTACCTGGCTTCTGTCTTTTCAACTCAATTATCATCATGAACCCACCTAGGATCCAAGTAACCAAATTCACCCAAATTAGTTGGATAGATGTGATTGGGGATATCCCAGTACACACTGCCACAACCAAGGTTATCAGCAGTCCAGAAAAGCAAGATACCAATTGGAGTTGAGTAAACAACTGGACATTGTTGTAAACACACTGACCCAAACTCAGTATTCGAAAGATTGGGCTGATCCCCCCATCTATGATGATGTCAGAGTTTTCCCTGGCTAATTTTGTGCTGTGAGATCCCAGTGAAATCCCCACATCTGCTTCTTTAAGGGCTAGAATATTGCTCATCGACCCACCAACAAAAGCAACCACAGAATCATTTGATTTCAAATCTTCTACAACACGAAGATTTTCCTCAGACCGAATGCCCTTTACCACGGTTCTCTGATCCAGTTCATTGGTCAATACAATTGGCGTGAACTCCTGAAGATCTAGATTGACTAGAGTTTCATCATCTGTGTGAGGGCCGAGAAGTCCAAGTCCACAAGCTATGGCTCTTATTGAAGAGATCCCATAATCAGACAGCAATTTAATCTTCACTCCTGATAGCCTAATATTTTCAACAGCCAATCTACTTGCATCATCACATGAGTATTTTACTCCCACTATGGCTAAGAGGATCAACCCATCTTCTCTCATCTCAGAAAACTCCACAGGACTATAAGCATAAGCAATTGTTCTGAGTCCCTTGTTCTCCATATCTAAAATGACTTTCTCAAAAGTTCTCCTCCACTCCTCCGGTGCAAGAATTTGTCCTCTATAATCAAAATAATGTGAGCACATTCCCAAAATGGATGATGCGGATCCTTTCCAGTGCAGATGTAGATTATTCCTTTCATCCCCATCTTTGTACATCAGGATACCACTAGAGAGACCTGCCTTCTTGGAGATTAACCTCCTCAGATCCAGAACAACGTAATTTTGCTTCACTGTCTCTGGTGCGACATTCCATCTTGACTTAACCCAAGAACTAAGAATTTCAAAGATAGGATCTTGAGGTTCAAGTACTAAGAAACCAAGTGCTCTCTCCAGAGCTTCGAGCACAACAGGGGCAATTTTACTTTTATTGTCATCGCCCATATCAGCATCTCCAATCCAAAAATGTTTGATCTCAGGTTGTTCACAGAATTGTCCACATGATGTGTCCACACAGACAACAGAAACAAGTCCCATGGTCACACAAGCAAAAAGATCTTGGATTTTGCTCACTGCCTTCTTGTTCCAGTGAATGAGGGAATAACATATGACCAAATGCATTCCATGTTGAAAGCCTATAACCACTGCAGCTAGAGAATTGGTCAGCATTGAAATCCTTCCACGAGGAGCCACGAAAATGCTCTTGAGGATTTTCATCAGCTGCTCAGCAGAAGGCTTTCCCTTTATTTCTGGATGGTCAATATCATCAGTCTGCTTTTTCCACAGTAGACGAGTGAGCATCACAATAGCAACAACAATGGAAAAAGCTAGGGCAAGGTTCTCTATGTACGAGTTGGGTCTCTCCATATGAGCCAATAGAAGTTTCATCTTATGTGGATCATAATCTCGTACGCTTAGTGCCTCCCCTAAGGCCGTGTCTTTGCCTACACAAGTTATAAGCATCCTGCCAGACCCCTTCTGCACTTTAGCACCTGAAAAAAGGAATGGATTGTTTTCTCTGGAAAATCCAGAGATTGACATATCATCAACCACCAAATCATTCCCATCCACAAATAAGCCATCTGCAGGTATGCAATCCCCTTCGCTCAGTTTCACAATGTCTCCAGCCATAAGTCCAGAAACTGCAATCGATTGTTGCCTTCCACTTCTCACAACATTATAAATCGGTGACTTGTTCTTCTTTAATAACTCCCCGAGTCGTTTCCTTTCCCGGATAAGTTTTGCTGCAGCAGGAAAAGTTATTAGAGCAAACACAGCACCAAGTATTGCAGTTCCATCGTACCATCCCTTTCTTATTCCTTCATCTATTGTCCCAGTCACAAAAGACAATGCAGCTAAGATAAAGAGAAGGATGATGGTGCACCTATTGCATGCTTCCCATAAGTAGCTAAAAAATTTAGCCAGAGGCACCGTACCTGCACAAAGATTGAGAATTTTAATGTATGTCGAACAGCATCCGTATGCTTAAAATTATAAAATCCATGTATTGAGAATTGTAAATCTTCTCATTAGATATGCTTATCGAGTGGCTCGAGGCACACAACTATATTATTAAAAATGCGGTTTCGAGATCAAGCCAACATTAATTAACCCCAGAAAAAGAGATTAAGCTAACATTGCCGAATCTTACCTACTGTGTCCCAGTCGGATGTTTCAGAGTCGTGGGCAACACCGTGCTCCAAATGCGAATCCAACGCCAACGCAACTCCTTCAACACCTCCTAGCTCTCGAAGTGATCTGAAGTCTGCTTCCTTCACAATTTGTGAAATAACCAACAAAGGAAGCTCCTTTACACCAGAATTTAGGCCTACATCAGTTAAATTTCTCTCCCCCTCCCCCTCTGCTGCTGCCGCCACCGGGGCCTCCGCCACCTCCGCCGGCTCGTCCTCACGCTTATCGGAGGGCCTTCTACTTTGTATTCTCCGGCGAATGCTCGGATTCCGCGCGAGTACAGCGCCATCGGAGGAGCCCAAAAATTTGTTCTCGGGATCGGAGGGCATATCGATTACGTGGTCCGACTTGTTTGAGGAGTTCCTACTTGGCGTTTTGGAGCTGGAATTGGTGCGTGGAACTTGTTTCGGCTGTGGTGGAAGTTGTTGAGTAGCGGTAGTAGAGGATGCAGCCGTGAATGGTGGTCGAGAATGTGGTGGTGGTGGTGGTGGTGGATGTGAAGAGGATGAAGCCGCATCGCCATGGATATGGAGTACGACGGTGTCGGATTCTGCCGTTGGTGATGAAAGCATTTTGCCAGTGACAGGCTCGGTGGAGAGATCGCCATCGAAACTGCGGAGATAAATAGGCAGAGAGAGAGAGAGAGGGAGAGGGATGGAAGACGAGAGGGTAAGTCAACTCCATAGTTTCCAGGAGACTTACGCGCCAATTCTGGGAATGCACTCGTTTTGGTTTTGGTTTTCCTTGTTTTAGTCCTTCACCATGTAGCATGGAATGCGAGTTGCACGTATTGTCAAAAATACGGTTATTAGAAAAATATTACTAGGAGTATGGTAACGAGAGAGGGGATTTCAAATATAAATTTGAAGAGGCGATTTTGACCTGCATAATATCATGCTGATAGCTCTTCCTCCTCCTGTATTAGTGCTCATTTTCAGAAGTTCTCTCTTTGCTAAAAACCTATACACAATTTCTGTTGCACTCATTGCAATTTCTATCTTTTTTAGTTTTTTCAAATCAACTGTATATTTGCACGGCAATGCTTTAGAAAATTTTTTGGAAAACATCTGATCTCCTCATTTTCTCTCTCTATAGAAACGGCAAACAAAAAGGTAATTTTTTTTTTTTATCTTTTGATCAGTCTTATGGATATGTAACTGATTGAAATAATTTTTTTTTTTTTAAATATTATGGTACATTATTGTTTATATTAAGTTTTTTTACATATCAAATTATATGCGTTAATATATTATACGTATATCTATAACATGTGATATGAGGAGACTTATTTATTATTAATAATTGAGTTAGTGTATTTTTGTATAAAAAATAGTTAGTAATTAATCAATTGTCATAATGAGCATCCTTTTGTATATTAAATTTAGTTATCATATCAATGGGTATCTATGAATATGTAGCTATATA
Organism: Lumnitzera littorea; assembly: GCA_024138015.1. Lineage (NCBI taxonomy): Eukaryota > Viridiplantae > Streptophyta > Magnoliopsida > Myrtales > Combretaceae > Lumnitzera > Lumnitzera littorea. The sequence goes on from JAMXBB010000002.1 coordinate 10,692,662, forward strand.
TATAAGATATGATTTGTTTCAATGCTGTGAATTTTATCAGATTGATGTGATAAATAAGTGATGATGAATAATGTAAGGGTAGTTTACTATACTGGAGGAAATATTGTGGAAGAAAAAGATGGGTTGCGATATGATAAATGCCTAAAAAAAATAGTTAGGTACCAATTATAGCAACTGATGATTAATTGGTTAACTTGATACATAATTGTCTTCGGGTTGACATGATGACTCACCGGATCGATTTGATTCATGGATGTCTTTTGTTGGAGAAAGTAGGGATATGTTTTGTGCCATTCCCATAAATGACGATTATAACATCTAATAGATATTGGCATCCTCATAAGGTCATGGTGGAGTAAGTAGTTAGGTAGAAATATATATTGAAATTCGTGAAATTAACACCCCTTCAACAGCTAAGTACGATTTTAGAGGACATGATAGCCATGTTAAGACTCAAGTAAAAACTTAAGTGTTTCAATTTCAATCGGTTCTACACAATGATATATTAAGTGGTAGTCGCATGTCTTATCAAGGTAACATATTGATCACGAGCAAATCTAATAAAGAGACAAATGTAGAGAATGAACTAACTTATGAGGACATTGATGAAGACTCTGATGATACCAATTCTATTGCCAATATTGGTCAAAACGAAAGGTAACTCCAGGAAGTGAAAGAAGCTCAAGGGTTGCATAAGAGAAACGATTAGAGGCAAGGATGTGGTCGGAAGGTTAGAAATCGTGCCATTTTGCATGGTAAGAGTTGGGGATAGACTTGTATCGTTCGAGGAGAATATAAATGATAATGAATAGAGTTTTAGCGATGAATTTAAGGTGGGAATGCGGTTCTCGAAAAAAGAACACTTACAAACAGTAGTGAAGATGCATCATATCTTAAACCATTATGACTTTATAGTGAAGGAGTTCAACTCAACTATTTGGTCCATCAGATGTACTAATTGAGAAAAGGGTTGCAAATGGAGACTATGAGTCTACCAACCTACGAGCATGCTAGATGCTTCATGATAACCGGGTTTGTAAGCCCACACACGTGCTTGAATCTTACTACATGAATACGCATATAAGAAGAAGCATACTAAATCCAAATGTTAGGTTTGTACTCCTCTTGCTCCATTAAGGAGGCCGATTAGAGATCGCGACAACAACATAGGCCAGAGACCCATGCAGGTGAAGCCTACTTTGATCCCCATGCATGCATCATACTCCGATACTTATATTGAGGATGGGGCACAAATCACACAATTGGATGTAGACTAGATGATACAGCTCTAACCTAATATAGACATTTGAGATACGCACGCATATATACACCGATGGTATTGATGACATTAGCTTGTCACTAGTTTTAGCTATTTGACATTTTTAATTGTAATCAATGCATACTTCGTGAACACATTGTACATATTCAAAAGAAGTAGTGGAACTTTCTTATTGCTTAAGTATCATTTTCCAACTTTTCATTTACCGTTTGCTCTACTGTAACTGTTGGTGATGTTGATAATTACAAAATGTAAAATCAATATGATATTTTATATTATAAGTAACGTAGGGGAGTGGGTTGTTGATAAAATCGCCCCTTAGAGATATAATTTTAGCCTGACTTAAAAATGTCTCTTTAAGAGGCAATTTTGGCTAGGCCTAAAATCGCCTCTTCAAGAAACAAGTTTAAGAGGCAATTTTAGGTTAGCACTCAATATCACCTCTTAAAGAGGTGATTTTGGTTCAAGAGAGGTGCTTTTAAGCGTCATAAATTTAGAATTATTTTTCAAGATGTGATATTTTTGAGCTTTTTTTTTTCTTTCCCCACTTTTTCATCGGTTTATGATATAGATATTATTATTTTTTTCAAATTGTGACATCCTTTATATCTGTCTGCCAATAATATGATGTGAGAAAAGCTAGTAGAAATCTTACTCTCTCTCTTTTTTTCGTTGAAAAGTTAGCATAAATCTTACTTAGTACTTCAATTTTATTCAAACATATAATTAACCATGTAAACTTAAAAAACCAATTAACCACCTAAATTCAACTTTTGAGATTTTTTATACTACTTATGCTACTACCTCTAGCTAACATCGTTTATCTCTATTAGCATACATAAATTTGTAAACTAATTAGGCAGAGATATGTGGATTATGAAACTATCTTAAAACAACCTAAGTCCATGTAGACGGGCATGAGGCATTATTACAATAATAATGATGTGATGATGATGCTATGTGAACTTGGATTACCTCAAACTGATCTCATTATCTACGTGCCACTTCGAAATTGACCGAATGATCCACATATGTTAAAAGAGATGAATGACATTTACCTCAAAAAGTTTAATTAGTTATATGTTACTTGAAACAAATTTGAGATATTATTTGCGACATTTTCTACTTTTTGGAAAGAATCATACATGTCATTAACTAAATGGAAAGTGTTTTTATCATTAAGTACATCTAATTTAAGCATATGCATCGAATCAAATAGATATTATTTCATTATATAGTCATTAGTACATTTTGATTTGTGGAATAGCTATTTCATGGAATTTTTATTATCACTAACTTTGTGCAGTTAAATAAATAGCCATTAATCAATTTTTTTTGCGTATTTTCATTCTTTATTGATGAGATCTCAGTCCATTAACTAATCTAGGAACTAGTGCAACAATGTATTAATATTTTTAATTATATTTTAAAATTATTACTAAGATTATATTATGTATAAATAAATAAAATATAATAGTATTTTTCCATTTTATTCCACCAAAAGTTCAATGTCATGCATCGTGAGTGATGATTTAGATTTGTTGTTTATATCACGTTTCTTTTCTTATGGTGAATTATAATTTGCACTTTATGGTACATCTTTTGTTGACAATCTTAAGTTATATTATATGTTATTCGAGATTTATTGTTATCATTTAAAGATTCCTATATGTTTTATCCACTTTTATTTAAACTCCGCTTCAATTTCAGATCAATGAGAAACATGATGTGTGGATAAGGTATCAAGGTACAATGGCATGGTAACAGTAGGAGTAATTGATTCCTTGCACCAAAGCTCTGTACGTTTCATACGATATCCATATGAATATGATGGTAAGTCTTATTATCATGAGACAATAATGTTATCTCCATCAATATAACAAATGAGCTTTAACCTGGAACTGGGATTCAATTTATGTCTTATTTAGCACGAAGAGACGAAATAGATTTGAAGTAGAATAAGAATTGGAATTAGAAATCATTTTTTATATTTGAAAATAGCCATGAAATAGGATAAAGGAACGACATTAGCTATAATTTCTTTTAAGTTTATAAAAATAATTTAATTAATTATAATTAATAAAGTAAGAACGAAATCGCAATTCTGTCTTCTCAAAGTGGAATCAAATTCCCTCCGAAGTTGAAATCATGGATTCTATAAAATTACGATTTTACTTTCTTATATGCGAGTCAATTTTCTTTTGAAGCCAGAATTATCGATTCCATAGAATCGCAATTCTAATATCAAAATATACTTCCAAATAAGAGAATGGGAATAGAACCTAGAATCATAATTCGATTCCAGTCCATTTTTGTGTATCAAGTATGATATTAAAGATTTATCACTTAAGTTCAACTTAAAATAGTATTTAGTCTCATTTTATTTTTTAAAAAATATTTTTCTCATAACCAAAGTTGACTTATTACAAAACTCTAACTCTGAATTCAACTCCAGTAGTGTATAAACGCATCTTACTCATTTTGACGGTTGTCCTAACCTACATGTCTAACCTTGTCCTGCATCTCTAATTGGGATCGTCTCTTACCATGTCTTTTACGCGTTTGCTTTTTACGTTTGTAGTTTGGGTTTTCTGATCTTTGTTACGTAACCAATGATTTAACCTAACGTTGTAAAGCGGAGAACAGAGACTCACCCTTTTAACTTCCTGTGCGAAACATCGAGGAAAAGAGCGAGCGAGAGTGAGATGCTTACGTTCTCGTCACCGTTCTTCCATTGTCTAAAACAATTTCCCTCACCCTATGAAACGCACAGCAGGTTTCCTCCACTCACATCCTCTGATTGATGGGCTTTTCTAAATTAATTCGGTTCCGTTATAGCAATAGAAACAGTGATATCACCTATGACTAAAAGATACACTTTCGATTTCTATTTATATATAAAATTTTTGTAATGTATCAATAGTTGGACACTAATTATTCTAATAAAATTATCAAATGACTTGATCTATTTACATTTGATATTAATACATCAAAAAGTATAAAATAAGAAAAAAAATGGTGGTTTGTCTTAACGGGGAAAAAATAAATAAATAAATAATATGATTTAGAATTTATATATTATAGGGAAAATATCAATGACCATAGGAAACATAGACGGAGAAAGTAGTTATAAATGCGAGGATTCATTGGGCAAATATCATGTATAAGATACGCAACTTGGAATGATATTTTGAATAAGATGAGATGGAAAGGGATCAAAAAAGAAGAATAAGTGAGTCTTTCCTTTTAAAATATTTTCACTTTCTGGTGGGAAAATTTCTTTTTCTTTTTCTTTTTAGAAAGAACTTTCTACTTTTGATCTTGAAATGCTTCTTCTTTCTCCTTAGATTGCAAGCACAATCTTTTTCAGCATTTCTACATTTGATAAAGTCTAGCTTGTGACTTTCTCCGATGTAATCTTTGATGACCTTTCTTTTGTCATACATATCTTTAATGACCATGTGGAATATCTATTGAATCTCTCTAATTGATACATTTATGATTTTTTATCTATCAACTCCTCTCACCAATGGTAGAGGAATGGAAGAGAAAACTACTCACTTTTAGATTACAATGAGCTCCTAATTGATAAAAGAGTTGGACTATTTTCTTGAAATGTTTGTCTAAATCCTTTTTTTTATAAAAACAACACTTTCTCTTGTGAAATTCCTTCCTTTTAATCTCTTTTGAATATTCTAGATTCCCAATGGGGAATTGATAGAGAACATTGATGGCATCATCAAAATTTGTCAAACTTAAAAAATATATCTGATCTTGCTCATATACAAAGCTCCACCAATCTTTGAGTATCCTAGTTAATCCGCTAACAAAGTTCTGTTAGAATTTCTCCACTGAAAGGTTGAGTTCAAAACTTAGTTGACATCCATGAATGAAATTCTTTGAGCTTATCTAGCTATCTTGCATATGGGACATCATCTAGTGTGAAAAATCCACTAAATTTAGATGTTCTTGAGGAAGAAGAAGCTCCTGTGGTCAAATCAAAATCTGACTCATCGTGATTACTTTGAACCATAAGGATTGGTTTAATGGTGGTTCAGATGTTATACTATCCTCACTAGAACCATCAAACTCATCAAAATGATCTTCGAATGTGTCTACCTTCTAATCTAGGCCTAATTCATTTATGTTCTTTGATTATGCTTCATCAGAGCTACTTATGGCGGTTTCTTCTCTAGTTTGCTCATCTTCAAATGAGCTGAATGTTGTCTCCTTTGATTCTTCAGCCATAGTAATCTTTGGAATTGTCTGATGATGGTAGGCTTGTAGGAAAGCCTTGATAGGATTATTATCTTGATTTCTTACCATGTACGCTCTAGATTTGGAAGTTTCATTGTCGGGATCATCATCTCCCAAAATTTGAGTTTTATAAAGATCTTCTGCAGAATTGGAAGTTTCTTTTATTTTTTCCTTTCTTTTTCTTAGAAGCCTCCATTTGCCTGACTTGTTCTCTTAACTCAAAAAGAGTTTTCTTTAGTGGTTGTTGAGGCTCTGAGAAAGAGATTAACGTCTTTCTAGGTTTGAGAATGTAAAAAAAGATGTCTGATTCTGCTATAGGTGAAGTGTAAGGAATCCCCTTTTGCTGTGCTTCTAGCAAAGCAATTTGATTTTTGAGTTTTTTGATTTCTAACTCCTTCTAGTTGACATGGTCTTGAAGGCTCATTCCTACTTATGGATGGACTTTTTCACATCTTCAAGCCTCTTTTGAAGAAGAGAAATCAATTTTGAACCGTCATCTACTTTTTGTTCAACAGTAAATAACCTATGTTGGATATTCTCTACATTAAAGCACATCCTTCTCAGCACCTTATTTTATGCAAGACCATTGTCAGTATGTTAGTTAAGTACGGCTTCTGTGGCGCTACTTTTTTTCTAGTTTCCCAAAGCATCTCCTTCTATGGGATTTGTGACATTTGAAGAGTGATGATAGTTTTCCATTGTGTATTCTTCACAAGGTGGAAATTCACTATCATTCTTATTAGGTTGCATCATGAAGGAAGGATCAAGAGATACTTTTTTCTAAAGGAGATTTATTGCTTTTATCAGTTGCTAATTTAACTGATTTTTCTTGATCACTGAGGTCACCATCAAATGTTGAGTCATCAGAATCTAGATTCTTCACAAAGTTGACATCAGAAGTTGAATCATCAAAATTTGAAGAAGTATCAGATTCTCCAGTAGTAACTTCTGTTTGTGAAGATGATTCTATATCTTCTCTCTTCTTCTTTGGTGGAAGTTAGTCTTTTGGAATCCACCTTTGAGACGCTTGGTTTATTTGTCTTCTCTGCATCCTCTAGTTAAGTGGTTCTAGAGTCAAATTTGTTTCAACTTGCATAGGATCTAACCTAATCTCCATCTTATTAAGCTTTTTGTACATATTGTATGTAGAGTTAGGATTTAGATCTACTTTAAGCATACTACATAGGGATTGACCTGAGTGGCTAGGCCTTAGAGACTCTTGATCTCTTGGGTATAGAGGAGATTGGCGTACGTATTGGGTTTTATCCGATTGAGGAGATGGTCCATAACAAACCATATACTGCCATTTACCGTAGTCTTCTCCATGTGGTCCAATGGAAGGATCCACTATCCTGATACATCTTCCAATAAGAGGATGACTTCTTATTTTTGCCTTTTCTTGGAGAATCATTTGGGAAGTTTCTTCTAACGTAACAGTCATGATACCGGTAGTCCTCATCAAAATAACAATGGCTATTAAAGAGATCTTTAAATAAATATATTGGCTTCCCTTGATTATCAAAATGTTTAACAATCTACTATAGTCGTTTATCAGGTTTTAGGGCCTTGTAAGCCTCTGATGGTTGTATCATCATCATTATTGGAAAGGTAGAGGAACTAGTCCCTTACTCTTCTTACGACTTCTGAAACTGGATGACTACTAAGTCATCTTGTTTCCTTACAAACACAAGATCGGTTGACTATACTGGTATAGTGTTATGGTAGCGCTTTTCATAATTGGTGACCCATGTTGTTGGCAAGATCTTCGAAAGATCTGATCTAGACATCGATCTTGGAGTATGTACTACTGTGGGAGTTCTATTTAAGTCCATGGAAATGATTGGGCCTTTATTCCACTTCCTTAGCAAAGATAAATCCAAGGAATAATTTTGAACTCTGTATATCATTTGGTAATGCAGAGTTGTTGCAATTGCTTTAGGATCTAAAGGTGCTCCAATGATTTGGATTTGTATTTAGAGTGCTTCCAGTAGCTTTGGATCAGCCAAAGCTATATTGTAATTTGAATAGAGTGTCACAAACATTGTTCCAGCATTGAGAGTGGTCTCAATGGTACCAATGCATACTGTTACACCCCGAAGTCGTAGAGTCGCAACAGTTCCGCCGTGTAAACCATTCTATGATAGTAACTGACCTCACAGTACTTACCATAGACATGATCTACACAAGGCGTCGATGACTATTTGCTTTAAAATAAATAGTCCAATTAAATATTTAACTACAATTATGGTAAGTATCACAAATTTCTAATAAATATATATAATTATATATAAAGTCTACAGAATTTCTTAGGAAATTCTACATATACACAATTGTTCACCAATTTACATAATAACTATCAGTCTTTCATCCTTAACTACAAAGGACACTCTAACTACACATCATTACTAAGTAAATTGATCCTCACACTCCTGGCTTCAAAAGGACTAACCTTTGGGTAATTGTAAAGTGACATAATACTTGAAGTGTTAAAAAATCAGAACCTGCAAAAGGATTTATAAGGGTATGAGCAACTACAGCTCAGTAAGTTGAATTGGAGACTCATAAATGCATACAAGCACAAACAAGATTATCAAGCAATTATTTTCATGCAATGCAATAATCAAGTGTTATCGCACAACGTAGTCTGGTCCGTTGTGAAATCAGAGAAATTTCACCCATTCTAATCCGGGTTGAGGATTTTCCATGTTATACAACAGCTTACAACCAAATTTAGGCTTGTGCAATGGAGACCTCGCTCCTCCCGTGACTACCTTCGAACCATTGACTTCACCCTTGCCATAACCTCCTCTTTCGTCACTTAGTTCGACTAAGGATGAAGAAGGGACCATTATGCAATCCTGCGCTATCCTTTTCGAAGGAATTGATATTTAGTTGGAGAATCCTAATGATCCCTTAACAGGTTGCAATGCATGACATTTTTGGTCATTAAAGTCAAATAAGATTAAATTTCATTTAAGATTTTCAAACAATTCACACCAATTCAATCATAACACAAAATCAATCATACTATAAATTTCAATATGAATTCAGATACATCAAATATATGCGTAAACTACTTACAATCACAACCATATACAATCCTAAGTCTCTGAGTATCATAAAAATAGTATTCTATTGCAATAAGTAACAACCCAACTTACTTAGAATTTCTCAATCGCCCGATCACTTAGTTACAAGCCGATTTGTTTATGGGTGTCCTATAATATAAATAGGTCTTTTTAGTACTTATACTTTAAGAATTCATATTCTAAGTTATAATTTAACTCATTTTTTTCCATGTATTCCTATTATGTACTAATAATTCTTTCTATTCTATTTCAAGGTTCGAACCCTAAATTAGATTCTAGTTTTGATTCCGAAGTCTTAACTATGCTCGAATCCTAATGTAAAATTAATCATATTAAACTTGAGTATTCTAATATCCTATTGGATCTTAATTTAGTATTTTAAACTATTCAATACACGCTACTCCTAATTGGGATATCGGATTTATTCCCGATGTGAGAAAATCTTACATTTTTATAAAATTACCTAAATTTAAATTTTGTTTCAGATTTAGTATATTCTGATTTTTATCTAAATAACCCTAATTTTTCAGATTTATTAAATTTTCAATTCCTCATATTCCAAATTTTCTACAATTACTACCTAATTCCTAAATTAATTATACTTAATACTCTAAAGGCTAGGATTATGTTCACACATCAGAGACTAACATCCCTAAACATCTAACCCCCTCGAGTCGTGACATTAACCCCCTGAACTTTCAAAGTGAGGTTTTTAACTCCTTAAACTTTCATAAATTAGTAAATAACTCTGATATCCTTTTAAACTTTAAGTTTAGTATGTAAACATCCCCTAAACTTTGATTTTGAAGCATAAACACCTCTCTAAACTTTAATTTTAGTGCATAAATACCTCTAACCGCCTCATAGTTTAGGGGGGAATTTGTGCATCAAAATTAAAGTTTAAGGGGTTTTTACGTACAAAAATTAAAGTTTAAGAGTTATGAGAGTTGTTTTGCCAATTTCTCAAAATTTAAGGAACCAAAAACCTCACTTCTAAAGTTTAGCGAGAAAATCCATACCTAAATCAAAGTTTAAGAGGATTTTTTACATTTTCTCTTATTTTTTATAAGACAAATAATTTATTTCTAAGCTCTCATTACATATCAAAATTCATACTTTAAGTTTGCAATAAATGCATTCAATACTGATGAAATTACATTTTCATTAAATTAATTATTTCATATACTTTAATTTACAATAATAAACTTTATTAAGACTCTTCTTTTAACTTTCATAACCTTATATTAAAAATTTATTCAATTCCAAGAATATTTTTGATAAATCCTAAACCTACCGATTCCGTGAGCAACTATGGTCACATTATGTAATAATACTTGTGACTTGTGTTACCCATAACCATTTATCTCCTTATTACCAAAGTCATGTTTTTAAGTTCTATGTTTATTAGGAATGTGTCGCCATACCAAATCCTCAATAATTGATCGAAAACCGAGTTCCACATTTCACCAGTTTGCTCTTTCAACTTTCAATATGGCTCTCTATACGTATTTTTTTCCCCCTATAATTAGTGAGGTTTAATGAGGGTTATTTCATTGGTATGCTCTTTCAACTTTTAACAAAGGTTCTTTAGGTATTCTTTTTTGCTGAGAATTGGTGAGGTTTATTGTATTGCACATTCGTGAGGGTTATTTATGTAATTATGTATTAATTAAAGTAGAATGAAATCATGATTTTACCTTCTTAAAATTAGAATGGTATTCTACCTGAAAACTAAAATCGCAAATTTGGAATCACGATTCCGACTTCTTAAAATGCATCTAAACATAAAAAGGAAATTGGACCCGAAATCTCAATTCCATCCTATGTATTAAATATAACATAAGGGTTTAAAAGCACATCTTTTAAAGACTTTGGATTTGAAATATTTAATTTTAAATACATGGACTAAAACATAAATAGTATTGATTATAAAAAATATTCTTAACTATTATATATTATAATTTATTTGAAGGTTAGATAAGTAATTAATGCAATTAATTATGATGAAACAGAATCCAATTCCACTCTTAAAAAGGCGGAATCGAATTCTCTTAGATGTGGAATTGACAATTCTAAGAATCCACAATTCCATCTTTGAATTACATTTCCATATATCAGGAAAGAGAATAAGGCATGAAATTGCGATTTTATTTCAATCTATTCTTATATACAAAAGACGATATGAAATTGTAATAGGATAAAGTAAATATAAGGATGTATTTCTTTTTCCCACAAAAAAATATGGTTGGAGTTGACAGCATTTGCAGAATAGAAGAAGCATAAGGATAAGAATAAAACGAAAATTACATGAGACGAAAACATAAAAAGTTAACGAAATCCTCACCATCCCAACTATGTTTATGTGAATCTGAAAGCAATGGCACGTCGGCCGCCATCGAAACTCATCACTTCAGTGTTAATGCAATTTAGGTTGGAAAGACTTTGTGAAGCGTTCTTAGGCCATCCCCTCGGTTGTTTACCTTGCATATATTTCCAGGTGAAGACTTGAGCTAAGATTTTCTCTGGTAATAAATGCAATTTACCTATGGTTGCTTCACCTACGAAAGTTTCTATGAGCTGTAGTTTTTTTTTTTTTTTTTCTTTTTAGAGAAAGAGAATTTGAACTGTGGTTTATCTTAATAGAAAATAAATAGTGATACCATTAAATTATATGAGCAGTAACTTTAAAAAGTAAAGTTATTTTTTCTTTTCTTTTCTTTTTTTTTTTAATTTTGATTGGTTGAAAATATATATTGGGGCCATAAAAACTTTTAAAAATTTACTAAAAAGGTTTTATGAAGTAATATAGGGATAAAGTTATTAGTTTTTTAAAAATAAAATACATTTACGACATGAAATGGATTACTAAAAATTGAGAATGACCTTACGGAAGGAAGAGATTATTTGAGTATTGACAAACGGTTTTAAATTAGTGATATATAGAGACAAAAGTACATTCTCACCTGTCCAAATAATTAACCATTAAATAATAGAAAATCCCATAAGAATAGAGAAAATAGAATTAATAAAAAAAAAAAAAAGAGCCCGACAATAAAAAATAAAAAATTAATAACTATTATATACCACGTGACCATAAAGTTATCGACATTACTCTATTCCAATGAGCCACACTCATACGATGGCAATACAACTCGATCAACAGGCCAACCAATGCGAAGTGGGTTGCATCTATTGGTGATCTACATGAAATGGGTTGAGTCAAAGGGCAAATAAGGCATGTAGGTGGTGGTAGAAGTGATTGCTACGATTGGGTTTGCAGTTTAAGTTAAATTATTTTGCACTTTAATTTTAGTTATTGCACTAATTTTAAAATATTTTTGCTGACCTAAAATGCTGTGTCAAGCAAAAATGATGCGAAAACCAAAAACATGTCATAGCCGAATTACTTGGCAGGACTTTGTATCGAGCCACATGCTTTTCATTACGAGAATCATAAAAAGTTAAACAAATGATTACGGTAGATATCAGAATCGTAATAAAGTTCGGTTGCATGGCCATTTTCATGCAGCATACTTCTCACACTAGATTTGACTTTAGAGGAGCACAGTGATTGAATTGACATGTAGAGTAGCATACTAGATATCACTCCGGGGAAGTGTTAAATTCACATGTAGAGTATGACTAATCCCCATTTGGTTTACCCTTTTTTTTTTTTTTATTGATGTGGTATTTTTATTTATTTGAATTTTTATGTTTAGTGATAAATTTTTTTAAAAAATCAATTAAAATAATTATTTTTAATATATAAAATATATTTTTTTGAAGTATTTTCTTTTAAAAATACGTGAATTTTTATTTTATAATTTTAATACTCTAATCATTATATTCGTCGTAATTATAAAATAAAAATAAATAATATATAGATATAAATAAGACAGTTTTTCAAATATTAAGTTTTAAATGAATATTAATTAAACACATATTAGATACTAATAATATGTAAATTTAAAAAAAATAATCCAAATAGAGCTTAAGAATGAGAAGCCTAGGAGTAGGAATAGTGTGATTTGGTGCAGGAACTAAATAGTATTAACCTTACCGTCCTCAAGGAGTAAAAGCATGGCATTGTTGGTTTTGACATTTGTTTGATCTTTTATGATAATAGTTAGATGTCATGATAATATTTCTCATAATTTCTGAATTGTTAGATGAGAAGTTTTTAAATATTTGTTTGACCTTTATTGACTCCAATCTTCTTGTGCACGAAGATAGGCCTAGAAGAAATTAAAATATTAATGTCCACATTTAAACTTGATTCACCTTCGATTAAGTCTTACAAATACCATAGAACTCAATTTTGAGTTCATAAACTTACAAAAAAAAAAATATATATATATATATATATATTTTGAGTTCATAAACTACTCATTTATAATCAGAGTTGAAGTTTACGCCCATGTCTATCATGAGCCATGGGGATCATCCTCTTATCGTATTCTACGCGCTTGATCTTTCCATTGGTAGTTTGCGGTGTCTAAGTTTGTTACGCAATCCAATTATTATAATGAATCATCATCCTTTTAAACCTCCATGGCAAAGTGAAAGAGCGAATGAGTTACTCGCATTTGTTCTGAGCCGTGATTCCATTGTTGCTCTAACCATTTTACTTCAGGACGAGTCAAAAAAGGACGGCGCTATAGTTCATAACATGACATTAGTTGAAGGATACATAAAATCCCTGTAACAAACACCATTCAATAAATGCATTCTCTCAATTTTTTTTCTCTTAATCTTTCTTAATTTACAGATTAGGGGTTAAAAATATTTAAAATATCTTATAAGGTTATTGTAACACCGTCTTCTTCTTTTAATCGTAATCGTTGATTATTCGTTATATATAACATCATTTTAAAGAAGTGAATAGAGAAAAATTGAAAAAAAAAAAAAAAAAAGTAAATTCAAGGGTAAATTACATTAAGGGTATATGTGTTTTGCTTCTTTTTCATTTTGTATACCAATATTCTAAATTTTAATACTTAGGATACTTGTGTTTTAAGGGTACCTGCATTTTCTAAAATAAAGGGAAAAAAAAAAACTCATGGAATTAACTTGAAATTATATGGAAAAAAAAAAAAAAAACCAACAAGGCTGCTAAATGTTGTCTTCTTTCTCCATAAACCATTCTTTTATCCCCACCATCGTATCCTAAACTCTAACCGCCCTTACTTTTCCTTTCCTGTTCATTCCTGTTTCTCTTCTGTAAATAGCTGACGACATGGAGAGTATCGCCAAAACATGGTGAGTCCATTTCTCCACTGAAGTTATAATGTTTCTTCAACAACAAATTTCTTTATTTTTTTTCCTTTTTTTTTTTTACTATTGTCATTAAAATATTATTCTAATTTGTTTATGTTTTAGGTCTTTTTTTTTTTTTTAATCCACCAAAGCATCGTCAGTGCAAACTGTGTCTCGAAGTGCATCGTGGAAGATTTAATTCTTAGACTCCCTAATTTTCACGTGCTGGAGTTTTCCATTCAACTACAAGATTTCGCAAAGGAACAATTTAGTTGAGAAAGGAAATGGATTATGAAGAAAGAAAATAACTTTTCCCAAAAACTTTGCGTTTATTTTTTTTTCCTTTTATTTTTAGATTAATGGATGTTAACTATATTGGTTTTTTTTTTTCCTTTTAGATTTTGGGAAATACAAATACCTTAAGTGTTAAAAATAAAAACATAATTAAAAGTAAAAAAGAGTCAAAATACATGTATCCTTAATATAATTTACCCTAAATTAAATGGATCCAAATCTAACCATTCGAACATTAATTTCATCGATGAAATTATCAAATGAGCTCAATGTAGTTATGTTGGATCTTAATACATTTAAAAGTATTTAACAATTTTTGAAATCGAATTGTTTATCTTAACGCAAAATAAGTAATAAAATTGAGAAATTGAATCTTTAAAAAAATAGTGATGGTAGATGAAAATGAAGATGGTGCGAGTAGTTATTGATGTCCATTATAAATCGTATACGACTTCAAACGGACCCATTTTAAATGGTTCTAAGGTGAGGAAACTGCAGTAAAATAGTTCGCTTTAGTTGATGGTTTCTTTTTTTTTTTTTCTATTTTCCTTTGTCTACTTAATACAAATTATCTATATCTACATTTAAGTTGAATTTTACTTCTAAGTCACCCTCTCTAATGAATAAAGCATGGACATTTTCACAGATTCAGAAAAGAATTATAAAAGAGATACAAATATTAGAGTGTTTAGAAATTTATGGAGGGTTATTTTAGTAATTGGATTTAACCCAAATTTGATATCTTGGATTGATTCTTTGAGCTAGTGATACAACCTAATGAGCAAGCTCAATTATTTAGAAATCTTTTCAAAGACTCTAACTTAAAAGACTCAATAAAGGATCACTTGATTGCTCTTTGGTCCTTCTGGATTGGACCATGCACTTAAAAAACCCTTATGAAGGTTGAACCCTTTATATAGTTTTGTTTTATACGAGCATTGAGAATAGACTACTAAAACCCAAGGATAAAATTGTTACATTAAGGCCCATCATGAGTAATATCTAAATTAAAGGACACTTCCATCTCACTTCTTGGTTGTGAAGAGCAACCCATCTTAAATCATGAATGGCTCATCTCAATGATCGATCTCTAGAGATCAAAATCAAGCCCTGAGGCATTCCCCCTCATTTGAACAATTCTAGAGATTTAGACAAACGTAGTCACTCTATTGAAATCGATCTAAGAAAGATCAAACCAAGCATTTTATGAAGAATGATCGAAGAACAATCAATAACATATAAGATCTATTACATGCACAGCCACCAAGATTGCTTGTTCTCCTCTCGCGCCTTTCTCTAATCACACTCCTCCTCGTATCATCAGGTCAAGACTTCTCAAGATCATTCAACACGAGACATATATATGATCTATTGGTTACTACATACATCCATCATACTATTTGGTCACTTCGTTAGGGAGAGAAGCACTTGACAAGATGACACTCTCAAGATAGAGGACTGCACATGAGGGAAAATAAAAAAAAAATATTCGTATATTAGATTGTCCCAAAGATGCTTACATGTTCTCTAATAGGGATCAAACTTTCTTTAGTTAGATACAAAAAAGAAAAAAAAGCTTTAATGAGATAATCAATTTTAATTTTGAAAAAAATATTCGGGTTTAAGTTTTTATTAATTTCATTTTATGAAAAAAAATCTAGGAAAAAAGGTCCTAATTTGACCTTTTTTTTTAATTCAACCTAAAAAGGAAGGGGGAAAAAGTTCATTTATTATTATTATTAGTTGAAAATAAATTTTTTCTAAATAAAAAGACTTTCTAAGTTTAAAAGAAAAGGATTTTTTATTAATTTTAAAAAGATAATAGAATATATGCATATATATTATATATCTAATAATGTGAAATAACAAGAAAAAAAAAGGGAAGAAAGGAATGGACTGGGTTTGGGGGGAAGGAACGGGAAGTTCACAAGTCGAAGCGGGGCGAAGCTTGGGTATTCAGGTTAGGTTGCAAGCGAAGATGAACTAGCGAGAGAGAGAGAGATGCGCAGCCACTTCTAGCGGTTTTCGAAGGGCTAATGGGTGTCGGCCAAGGGTTTTCAAGGGTAGCGAATCAGTTGGTGAAGGTAGTTTCACCCATAAGCGGTGGAGGATAGCAAATCGAAGTGGACAGTGCAAGTTCGTTTTAAGACTTCCATGACAAATTGAGATGTAAGATTATTTCTTTTCTATGTTTTGGACACCAAGAAACTTGATTATGAGCTTATTTTACTTCAATTTTTTTCTCTAATTTGATGTATTTTAGAGAGACAAAGAAGGAGCGACCATGGAAGCTTCAAAGAGAGAAAACTTCGACTCTTGGTTGTAGAAGATAATTCAAAACTTTCTTTCTTGATATTGTAAATGGATTCCTAAGTCTCTATTTATACTTTTTGAAGCTTAATTAAGCATAGGCAGTCCAAAATCACATTAAACTCAAAGATTGAAACTTAAATGGATTTTTGATTGATTTTGAATTCAATTTTTATGAAATATGATTTGATTCGATTGAAAACAATAGTAAAAAACTGTTCCCAAACCCCCATTTTTGCTTAAAGTACAATTCAAAAGCTTTAAAATGCATTAAATGAGCATGAATTAAGGAGATACAAATTCAAAGTCAAATGCACACATTCAATGTTTTCTCAATTTTTTATTTAATATTTTACTTCTCTAATGATTGAATTTGGACATGATATCGGTATTAATGTAAAAAATACTAAATATATTTCGCCATTTCATTGTTAATTTGATAGAATCGCGAAGAAAAAGAGATAAAAAAGAGCTCAAAACTAAGCTGTGCACAGTTGGAAAATGCAAGAATCCTAGAGAAGAAAGAGAAAAAATTTAATTTTTGACTTCTAAAATGATTGAATTTGGACATGATATTGGTATCAATGCAAAAAATCTCATGTATACTTAACAATTTCATCGTTAATTGGATGGAATCACAAATAAAAAGGAATGAAAAAGAGCTCAAAACCGAGCTGTACGGAGTGGGAAAATACAAGAATCTTGGAGAGAGAGAGAGAAAAAAAGAGGCAGTTATCACCTATATCCAAAATGAAACTCTGACCCTTAGCCTTACACACATGCACCCATGACACTTAGTCAATGGAATACTCTAAATTTATAGAGATATTACTTAAATAATATATCATTAATGCCAAATTGAATTCCCTAGCAAACTGTTTCGAACATATTAAATATGAATTCAATTCATATCTACCATTTTTTTCTAAAAAAATTACAAAAATATAAATGAGATAAAACTAATTATCTAATTACCAATACTAATTCGCATCTTAAAAATGTGGCTTTATAATTTATAAGAAAATCACATTTATAAGCTACAATTTAATAAATTGAATACAATTGCTAAATCACATTTAATAGATGCGATTTTAATAGCTTATTTTTTATTTGTGTTGAATATATGATTTAAAAAAAAAACACATCGATGTGGTGGTTAAAACTTTTATTATAATACATTAGGCTAGGGATTCGAATCCAAGTAGAAGCATTGTTGTATACATGCAACATTAATATAAAAAGTATTTATGTAATTAATTTAATGTAAATGGTATATGTATAACGTTTATTAATTTTTCACGGTAAACATACAAATTTCTTGATTAACAATGCCAATATTAAATTGATTAAGCCTATTATGCATATGTCAAAAATATTTTCAAAAATAAGCATCATTTGATGGATTTCCAAGCCTTGATCCATGTTTTATCTAATTAATTTAAAATTCATTCCTTTGTAAGATAATGAATTTAAATTCAATTGAGGCCTTGCTAAAAGTCATGATTAGCCTAAATTAACTAAATTTCATGATAAAATTATAATTAACTCAAATTTTTGGTTCAAATATAATTAAAAAATCAACCAAATATCATATGCACAAACTACTTCCAAATATACATTTTGACACTCAAACATAAAAAATTCTACCAAGTAAGACTCAAAGACCCTTTTTTTTTATAAAAACTATTTCTTAAATCTTCTTTTTTTGGGATCTTTTTCTCTCTTTTTTTCTATATTTTTAATTTTTTGTACTTTTCTAAATTTTCTCTTTTTTTTGTATTTTTTTTAATTATCTAGTTTTTTTATTTTTCAATTAGGATCCTTCTCTTTATTCTTATTAAAAAAAAAAACTTTAGAAGTATAGGAGCACAAAAATAAGATGTCTACAATTAGTTTCCCATAATATTTGTGTAATTAATTTAATGTAATTGGTATTTGTGTAATATTTATTAATTTTTATGGTAAACATGCAAATTTCTCAATTAAATATACTAATATTAAATTGATTAAGCCTATTATGTATATGTCAAAAATATTTTCAAAAATAAACATCATTTGATGGATTTTCGAGACTTAATCCGTGCTTTATCCAATTAATTCAAAATTGATTCTTTTGTAATTAATCAATTTAAATCCAATTGAACCACCACCATAAGCCATGATTAGCTTAAATTAACTAAATTTTCATGACAAAAATACAATTAATTGATACCTTTGGGTCAAAATGTTAGATTTACTAAAATCCAATATTTTCAAATATAGCTCAAAAATCGACCAAATCACATATGTACAAACGACTTCCAAATATACATTTAGACACTAAAACATGAAATAATCTACCAAGTAAGACCCAAAGACCCTTATTTTAATGAAAACTATTTCCTATATCTTTTTTTTTGCGGGGGGGGGGGGGGGGGTGTTGGTATTTTCTCAATTTCTATTTTTTTTTTTTCATTTTTCTAAATTTTATATTTTTTGGTATATTTTTGAATTATCTATTTTTTTTTATTTTTCAATTAGGACCCTTTCCTTTATTTTGAAATATTATCTTAAAATATTTGCCAATATGCATTTAAGAGAGATTGAGCTTCATGCAAGTGATTAAACCTGCAAAAGAAAACACAGTGAAAGGGTGCCGAAGTGTTGTCCCTCATAATCACTTCAATGTTTAAGTTAGCCAAGTATTTGGAAAGTATGAGTACTCAAGAGCAGTATATGAGCTCAGGTGTGCAAAGTATTCAGTAGTTCACCGTTGGGTAAGGATCTTGTATTTATGGAGGAGTGGAGTTGGTAGTTAGAGAAAAGTAAGTAGGCAAAAGCCATGTCCACAAGTAAGAGTCATGATGTCCAATGTGTTCCACAAATGTAGGAAGCAATTGTTTAACTCAATTATTAGTCTTATCCTTATTCTTCTAGCCGTTGATGATTGTTGTGGTGGGCAGGCTGCACGATGGGCATGGGCTAAGGTCAACTAGGAGATGGAAGGTCAAGTCTTCAAGGGAACACATCTTGGGCTGTGATCCTTACTGAGTCAGCACAGGCTTGAAGAGCCTATGTCTAAAAGGCCCTATTAATATGGAAAAAAAATAATTTAAGAAAAAATAGGAGCATAAAAATAAGATGTCTACAATTAAGTTTAAGTTCAATGTATTACCTATTCCACCATCCATTGCAAAAGAACCACTTATGCCTCGTTCACTTGAGGGGAATTGAAATTTAATTTCCCCTCCTTATTCCTTATTACATCGTTTACTTGGTTTTTTGGTCTTTGAATCGTAATTTCTTAAAAATTCCTATTATGTGAAACAAAGTAATAGGAATTCCTTAATTCAACTAAAAAATTACGATTCTTCACAAAATTTCATATTATTTTTCAAAAATAACCTCATATTAATTTAACGATAATTACCACCATCATTACCATCACAATTACCGATCACTACTATTACTACTACTACCACCAACCACAATTATTACCGCCGCCGCCGCCGCCGCCGCCACCACCACAATTATCACTATTAACACTACCACCACCACTATTAACCACCAACCACCACCGTTTATTGTTACCACTAACTACTACCACCACGACCATCATTATAATCATATTGTTGCCACCACCATCACCCATCATCACCATTGCCGCCATTACTGTTGCCACTACTGCCACCGTTACTGCTACCACCATTACCATCGTTCGCAACCGCCATCGACTATTACCACCGCCTCCGCTCCCATAATCGATTTTTACTGCCACCACCTATTACTTTAAAATTACTTAACAAAGAAAATGAATCAAGGATATCTTAGTTATTAAAGTTCTATTATGTGTCTATTCTTAAATTATTTATTAATCCAATTAAACAAACTAATAGTTATTACACCCTTATTACATTCTTTAAGAATTCCAATTATATTATTCCTTCTTTATTTCATTCAGTGAAGTAAATAAGCTATTATTCACAGCAATGTTCACATGATCACATCACAGCACACCCTACCATTTTAATTTGTATATCATGAGAAGGAAGGCAAACCATTTTTTGTAAATTTCACTTGAGTCAAAGTCTTTGTAGAAACAAAGCATTCTTAAAACATGATATGTGTAGAAGCTATCATATGAAATGTCTTTGTCCTCTGGAAATATTCCGAGCAATCCTTACATTATGTTTAGATCAAGGGAAAGAAGGGGGAGGGGAAGATTTGAAGGGAAAATATTACTTTTCTCTGACAAAAGAAAGAAAAAAAGGAAGGAAAAGAAAAGGGGATGGATTAAAAGAAGAAACCTTCCCTTATTCCCACAAATAATAATCCCCTCTAACTTGGAAAGAATTAGGAAGGAATTGAAGCAAAATGATGAATTTACCCTCCTAACAAAAATACCTTTATTTAAAATGTAAGGACTTTTATGGTATTTTAATGAAATAAAATATCTTTTTACCAATTTTTCCTCCCCTTTCTATTCCTCTTTAATTAAAAGAAAATTTGTAATATATTTTCTTTTATTTTCCTTTCTCTAATTCTTTCCTCCTACTTCTCTTTCCTCTTAATTCTTTTTCTCTTTTCAAACATAGTGCTAGTGTATATCTAATTTTTCCCATATAATTCTAGGTAGAAATAAGTGAATGCATGTATGCACATGGTACAATGTGCCACGCTGAGAGGGTAATGACAAGATCATCTAACTTTTTGGCATATAGCCAACTTTACTCTTGGCTTTTGTGAGTCTTTGCTTGCTTCCTTGCTTGGCTTGTAGACCAAATAGACAAGGCAAATGGAAGATACTTATCTAATTATTATTAGATGCAAATAAACTCTTTAAATTTTTAAAAGATGACTTCATCTTTTTTTTTTTAATTTTGAGAATTTATATAATGATAAACGTGAAACAAATTGGTTATTCTTAATCATTACTTCATTTAATTGTAGAAGCTATTTCATGGAATTTTCTTAATGCTGTGATGAATAGCAATACCTTCTTAGGAGCAAAGTAATAACCATTTCTTAGTCTTTTCTTGTATATTTCTATATATTTTATTAAGGGGAACCCATCAACAATCAAATAATGGCCTAGGGTACAAATATATGGTATTTTTTGCATATATTTCTAATATATTCCTCCATGATATTGACATCCGCTCAAAGAAAAGTTTCACATAATGCATCAATTACAATAGTTTAAAATAAATAGTAATGCTATATTTCCATCCAACAAAAATAAAAACTTAATGCTAATTAATCCTCTACTTCTCGCTAAATTAAAAGTGAGAGAACATTCTTAACTGTTAGATTTTTTTTTTTTTGGGAAAAATATGTAAAACTCCTTTTAACCTTTAACTCAAGTGCAGATTTTTTCTCTAAACTTTCAAAGTGTAATTTTCGGTTCTCTAAACTTTTATAAATTGACAAATAACTATCTTAAATTTTGATTTTGATATATAAACACCTCCGAAACTTTGATTTTAATGTGTAAATAAGTGGTTGTTTTTACTAATTTATAAAAGTTTAAGGATAAAAAACCATATTTTGAAAGTTTAAAGAAATAATCCGTACCTAAGTCAAAGTTTAGGAAAGATTTTATGCAATTTCCTCAAATTTTTTTTTTATTGCTACAATACAATCATGACAAATGGTTTACAAATACTAACATGTAAAAAATTAGAGAAAAAAAGATTAATTGATACTATTATGTCACTTATTCTGATAAGTGGTAGCTAAATATAAATGATATTTAGACATATATCAAAACGATAGATTTATGTGTTAAAATTTTTTTGATAGCTACCCGTCATTCATCAAAATAAATATATATTAATTCCATTAAAGCGAACTTCTTTATGTTTTCATGTAGGTAAATTGTAAGATAAGCACTTTATAGAATGGTTCAAGCTGCAGAACACAATCACAGTGGGTTTGAATACAGCCATGCATCTTTACTAAAACAATAATATCTAAAATAGTGTAACTAGAATGAACTTGAGAAGTAAGTTACAAGGAAATAGATGATATAAGTATAATCAACTATTTCTAAACTAAATAGGACAGCATCCTTCAATCTACTTAACCAAGACAAACTATAATAGACAGTTCTTCGAAGAACCAAAGAGAAATATCCCAAGTCTTTCTTCTAGAAAAAAGATGCATATACACACATCATAGCACAAGATTGGAATCACAATAGGACATAATCATGGCAAAAAATAAAATAAAAAAAATTACATATCACTTTATCTGACTTTTATAACAAATAGCGATTTTCACTGGATTCATATGCTTTAAATTGTTTGATGGCTGAGTAGACTACTTTAGGATCTGTTGGCTTTCATTCATGATTCAAAACATCTTTTATTTTCTTTTTCTTTTTCTTTTTCCAATTATTCTATGGTTTAATTTGACACAAAATGTACTTTCAAATAAAAGACTAATCTATCATAAACCGAAAATGTTTATAGAAGTCGGTGCATCTACGTCAAAGTCTAACTATTCATTTCTCGTAATATAGAGCTGTATAAATAAATTAAATAGGTTAATGCAGCCCAGTTTAGGATAGATTATTACGCTAGACAGGTCGGCCCTTCTCACGTGTTGAGGTCTTAAACAAACCAATCCACCAATAATTTCTTTCTTTCTTTTTTGTCAAATGTCTTAAAAAAGTGGATGAAACTCGCCACTCAGTTGAGGGAATAAGCAGTAGTTTAAGCTTTATCGAGAGCAAGAGATATCATTGCTCTATAGAGAGAGAGAGAGAGAGAGAGGGGAATGGGATTGGGATTGAGAGGAAGAGAAATGTAAATGTTTAGACTAGACTTTAGGGTTTTTTTTTTTACGTTGGATAGTTTGCTGCTTCATTCCGTGCATCAAATGGGCCGGGCCAAGTATCCAGTTATTTAAACGGATCAACGTTTTCAAGCCTGACCCACCATTTAGGTGGATTAAATAAGTTGGTGTTGGCCCGTGGCCTAATTCATTTACACGATTCTGTATATTATCTTTATTTGCATTTAAATTGAAATTTACTTCACAATCATCTTCTTCATTTAAAAAGAACCATACATCAAGAGTTTCTATTGAAAAATAAATTAAATTGGAGGGAAATAAAGTAAAAAAAATAAATTGAGATAAAACCTATGGTAAGAAAGTGGAATGGAAGTTCTTTATTGAGTAATGTTATTTTTTTCAATGTGATTCATTTCTAGGTATTTAAGTGAACCATTTTAAATGGTTTTGGGTTCAAACGAATCCCAATGTACTACAATTGGATTTATAATTCATTGCTCGATTTAATTTAATTTGGTGAATACCTAGTTCATATGCATTCAAAATAGTGATAATAATCTATTGTATTAAGCAAAAGCTTGAATTTTGGACTTCACAACCTTTAAACATTTTTTATGCCTGATGGGAAAGAACAAACATTTTTTGTGCATAACATGTAACCTTTTAGTCTTATTTTTATATTTATTTATATGCTGCCATTGTTATGGATTGCTAAATTTTGCTCCTGTCTTATTATATGTAGCTTTCCTTCATATTTTTTAAATACATATTCCTATTGTAAAGGGAATGCCATATTTCCTAAGCTTTACAATTTAAAAAAAAAAAAAAAAAAAAAGAAATCAACAAACACTAACATTTTTCAAATTCAAAACACCGTTACTCGACTCCACCTTCTTATTATGTTGTTAAGAAGTTTTTTATATTTGAAATGTAAATGAAAAGTAAATTATATATAGTCTTTTAATTTCTTTTTTCTCCATCGCATTTTGACACACTTCAAATATAAATTCAAGTAGTACGATTTTTTTATTTCTTCACATTTTGTATCATTTATTTTAATATCTTTCTGTTTATTATCAATTTACTTACGCCATATCCCTATAAATTCATCTTTCACAGTTTCTTCAATATGTGAAAGTTGCAATGTATAAGCAATTACTTCATTAAAATAAGATTCACAAATTTTAAGAATATAGAAATTGGATCTTACAAAGGTTTCATTTTGTTGTTTCTTATGCAAGCCATATGTGTATATATAGTTTGATTTAGTAGTTATATTATTTTCTATATTTATGTTATTAAGCAGAGCTATATTAAAACCTATATCCCTTCAAAATTATTAAAAAATAATTCAATTAAGTCCTTTCCTTTTCATTAAAAATTACCTTTTCAACTGCTCATGTTATATTTTGTGAAGACGATCAAGAATTCCCAACATATCTTTTAAATTCAATTGCCACTCAACAAGCCCGAAGATTTTCTTATTTCCTAAATACCCTAAACTTAAGAATTTATTTACGGATGCTTTGCCTGCTAATATCAGCTCATTATTTATTTATTTTTACTGTACATATATCATTCGATCCAGCGAACTTATCGATGTATCATCCGATCCATCTTCTCAAATAAGTTAAAAGGGCGGACTATCCACACTCGTAGTATAAGAGATGAAAAGAAAATCTCTCCCTGGCTAGGTCTAAATCCATGATATCAAGAATCTTCCGTCTATGATACCTAGAATCTTCCGTCTTACCCCCCCGGACAAGGTCACGTCCGTTAGAGATAAGCAACCGGACAAATAACTCTGAATTGGAGCAACCATTAAAAGTGTCTAAGCCTACTTTTTATGCTCATGTGTAGGTAAAACGCACAATAAGGGCTTCCAAACTTGCGTATTTCTTAAAAAAGGCATTTTAATTCAAGTAAATCTTATAAGGGAGTCCATGTAATAAAATATAGTCATAGAGTACAGTTATGCACCTTTACTAATAATAATATCTTAAGATAAAAATGTAACTAGAATGAAATTGAAGGGGTTAGTAGTTACAAGGAAAGAGAGCATTTATCAAAATTAAACAGCATCCGACACTGACTTTCAATTTATATAAGCAACACCAACTATATGTATTCAATCATTTCCATATTAGAAGGGTGCTATAACACTCTTCGGAGGGAAAAAAGATAAAAAAAAAAAAAAAACATTCTAATACTTTTTTGGCTTTTACAAGGGCTTGTATACAAATAGAAAGTTCTCCAAAGAAGAACCAAAGAGAAACACCTTGCCCCAAGTCTAAGAAAAAGTTCTTTCTTTCCTACATTTGTCCTCTTATCAATCTACACCGAAATGAGAAGTACGTATACATACATATATCCATATCATTGCATCATGGCTCCAGCTTCAGCGATACAACTCTCGATTGTCTGTTGCGCTTAGCTACCTTAACAAACACCACAGAGAGGCAAGATGGCGCCCACCATGGTCTTCGGACTTTCTGCTCCCCTTTCAAACATGCAACTGGAAATTCTTTTGGAATCAGTATAGAACATAGTCATAACATGAAATTGGAAAATAGAAAATGAGGGCAGCCAGCTGATAAACCTGACATAATTCCCTGCTCTCAAGAAAATAAGCCATAAACTAAGCAGATAATATGCAAACATCCTAGCACGACAGATGGACAATTCAACCGAGATAGCTTTAACTGCAAAATAAGATGTTTGCAACTGTTTATGTAAAGAATATGCATTTTCAATGAAGCAGTCAAATTGTATTTATATTAGCACTAAGTATTATCACGTAAAAAACAGGCAATCAATTGTATAATATCTCATGAAAGAAGATATCAACAAAGTGAATGCAGTATAGCCATTACTGGTAATGTTAAGAGTTTGAATGGGGTAAGCAAAGCCTCATAGGTTTGTCGCCACTCGCCAAAGAAGAAAACAGCTCTGGAATTGCATGCAACTGACTGATTTTTTTCCCTCAAAAACTAACTAGCTTTTGAAATTGGACAGTCAAACGTTATTCTAGAGATAAATCATCTCTAAAATCTTTAAGCCTCAAGAATAGCACAAAGTCACGGAGTTAACAGGTCAATTACCAAGAAAAATGCAGTTATCATGCATCCAATAAAATCTGGTTCTTATTAACGAGACAGGAACCAAGATCTTCAGCTAAAATCTTTTCCTTTTCTATAAGTTTACATCTATGGCACCAGCAGGCAGCAGCAAAAGATGTTCTCCACCCATCTTTTGGAAGTAAATGATTTGTTAGGTATGACAGCTACTCATTTCATTTAGTCTTAAATTACCAATTAAGTGATTCTCAATGGGGAAATTGCAAATAACCCCATAAAATTTGACCTAAGCATAAATTTACCTCATAAATTACCATCCTAAACTTTGATAAATCTGCAACATAAAGGACACTTTGTTTTTTATTAGTAAAAAAAAAAGACACAATGGTCAAAGTTTAAGAGCCTTAACTCTTAAAGAACACTTCAGTAAGTTCAAGGGAGTGAATTTCTGAACCAAACTCAAAGTTGATGAGAGTTATCTGCAACTTTTAGAGTTATTTGCTTATGTATCAAAGTTTGAAGTGATGTTTTGCAACATTTGAAAGGCTTAATGGGCAAATCCGCATCTAAGTGAAAACTTAGGACGTGTAATGATCTAAAGAAAGGAACTCTCATTTATAATAGTGACATGGACACTCACTATCACAATTGATTTCTACCCTAGCCAACTCAAATGAGGGTCACTTTCAAAAAACATGTAATTTCAAGTTGAAGGTGGCATGTGCACATGTACATGCATCTAAATAAAAGTACATATATGCATGCGTTTACATGCACTTGCTAACAAAAATGCATTTCAACTAATAACTAGGGATAGAGAAGGAGATTTTAGCTAATAAGATTTTAAGACGGGCATGAAGCAAAAGAAAGAAATATCAAACCACAACTTAGGCAGCTTTCATTTTGAGGGAAATGTTTCCTAACATCTTTTCATATTTTTTACTCCTCTGTCCCATTTCTAGTCTCTTTTGCCTAAGGTTACAATAACCAATTTTTCAATTGGTAAATTTCACTTTATATTCATCTGCTTTTACTTTTCTCACTTTGCATATCAATATTTTCATTTTGACACTCTGGATATTTGTATTATATCACTACTTGTCACTCAGAGGATACATATCTTCTTATTGGTTTGCAATAAGTAATTTAATAAATTACATTATTAAATATAATAAATTAAATCATAAAAAATCACATAAAAGGAAAAAAAAAAATTATAGGAAGAAGGAAAAAAAAAACCTAACCAGCTTAGCTAGCCACTCCAAGCCCAAGGAGTGGGATTGTGCAACCCCCAGTAAGTAGTGGTTGGCTGCCCCTGACCTTAGGGAAGCTGGCCAAGGCCATGCCAGCATACTAGGTCATCCACCTTGAGAATATTAAAAAAGAAAAGGGGAAAAAAAAAACAACCTGTCTGTTGTAATTAGGCTGCATGACTGAACTGGTTTTTCCATTGTTTTTCCTTGTTACTAATTTTCGAGGGTGATCGATGGTCACATACCATGCTAACACAGCCTTGACCAGTCAGCAGTCACCCGCTGACCTTATGGGTGACTGGCCAAGCCCTTAGATCCCCCCCTTCCCTCCCTCTTGTGATTAGTGCAGTCAAAGGTTAATGGCACTCTCAAGGCACATGGCCCTAAAATCGCCTAGGGCAAGAGGCGCATAGAAGGAGCATGCTTGAGTAAACTAAGAGCAATCCATAAAGTTAAATGGAATATATATAAATTTAATTGCAAATGCTCGATATGCTAGATCATACTCCCTTTAATATATTTAATTTAATTACTACATATCGTATGCAATCTAAAAGAATTAGATGTATTATCCTTCACTGAAAAATATTTTTTTATCATTAGATATAAACATTTTAATAGTAAATAATCACTAGTTTCAAATATGATAATCAGCACAAATATGGGTCCATTTTGGCTATCCAATTTAACAAATAAAAAAGGTAATATGTAGATGAAACTTCAAAGATAGATGCATATTAAAATTTTAAGAAAGGAATAAAAGAAGCCAGGTTCAAAAAACCATAAATAGATTAACAACAATTTATAGCGTGAATTAATTGGATAGCTTGACACAAGGGAAGGCAACATGGAAACTTGAAATTGGAGCTATTACATGAGTTATAATACATGATAGCTTATGAGGATTGGCTGACAAGGGTAGTGTTATAAGAACTTGGTATTAAAGTTCACTAGCACATTTTATCATATCATTTGCTATTTTATCGCATAAAATACTCAAAAAATCTGGTCAACTACACAAATTTGCATACATTTTGGGGTGCTCACTTTTACGGATCGGACAAAAAGGCATGTATCTTTTTTAAATCACCTTGCTTAGTTACCTGCGAGGCACACTAGTGTACCTCAGTTCGTCTCATCATTTTGAGCAAAGGTGCTCACCTATGACTACACTGCCAGTGATTTTCTTTTACTTTTTTTAATGTAATTTTATATTTTTTAGTTAAATATATTTAATAATATTGTTTTTTTTTTAAAGCTAATTATTGTGGAGCAATTAGAAGCTGATTTGTGTCCTCCAATATACAGTGACAAGGAATGATAAACGCAGGTAGCAAAATTGTTAAAAAGGAAAATGCAGGTATGCAAAGTGACAAAATTGAAAACAAGGTGATAACTTGTTTTTTTTTTTTTTACAGTTAATTATTATGGGCCAAAAGAAACTGACATGTGTCCAGCAATTAAACTATAAAAACAAAATTCAGCAAGACAAAAATAACCAGTGCCAGCCAGATCAAACTTATGTCATATTACTCACAAGGAAATCTTCAAAACCTTGGAAGTGGTTTACAATATTATCCAGAAACTAACCTATAAAAATATAATTCAGCAAGACAGAAATAACTGATTCCAGTCATATCAACTGAGAAATGATGCAGCATTGAAGAGATAGAGAGAGAGGAAAGAAAGAAGACCTTTGATCCGCCGGAGCTCTTTACATAATGTAATGAAGTCTCCCCACTTCATGTGGCACCGCCTTATAAATCGCAGAATCTGCTCGGTTGTAAACATCGACATGCTCTCCAGGTACTCCCCATTGACTCCATTTTCTTTAAAAATCTGACGGTAGCTGCCCAAATTTATCTCCTCCAGCCACATGCCAACATCCTGGCAAAACAGAGTAAAGATGGCAGAAGCCAAGTGATGTCAAAGTGAAGATCTGTGTCTATGCCACACAAAATATGACCAATATACACTCACAGAATACATAAGTTATAGTTCCCTCAACACTGAAGAGTATAGGATGGCCATCTCCAGTGCCTGTAAATTACTAATGAACTAGAGTATCAATTTGAATACCCAAGATGATGCACTAAAAGTGTGTAAAGCAATGTTGACTGTTTACAATTTGCAAAAACTAGTATGGAAAACCACTCAATTTGTATCACCATCTTATGCATCCATAAGCTCTACTCAGCCAGCTGCTCACTGTCCCATTTCAGAAGCAAATGAGATAATAACAGGAATTAGATCATCATCAAAGAGGACCTTTTTCCTTTAGTTCAAGAAATTTTACTAACACCAGCAATATTGTCAATGAAGAACAATTTTTTTTTTCTTTCTTTTGTTGTTTTAAACAGTGACAAGGTTATACGAACCCTACAAAAACCAAGTCTAGCTAACCCCAGTCATGAATATCGAACTTGACCATATTAGATGCCAAAGATGTACGAACATATCTGCAGAAATGACCAGCCTCTGCTCACTCATGCTCTTTGTTTCTCATCCACCGCAGTTCATTCAATTTAAATAATGAAAAACGACATAGCATGAAGTTAGAGCGACCAGACAGAAGAAAATAGAGATTATTTGTCTATACTCTTCCTATGGCCAGAACTCTCCCTGCTATGCTAGCTATCAATACGAAGATTCCCCGAGAAGCTAATTACCAGAGGAAAATACTCCCCCAGAAGTTTCCACACAAGACAAGTAGAATGCTTAAGCTCCAGAAACTATTGGATATTCAATCCATAACCTCCAACTCACTCCACGATTCCCAGTATATATAATGCTACAATTGTCACTAAATCCCCCTTTGACTCTTTCAACTGATTTTCCAATACTTGTGAGAATTTTCAATTTTACTTATTCATAAGGAGGGGTACAATCTCTACATCATCACACATAATTTTTCTTTTAAATTCATTCTACTGATAACTTGGTACTTGATAGCTTTTAATGGCTCAACTTGTTGACACTTCAGCTATCTAACGAATGATAAATTTCCATGGCTTGTCAAGGATTTGATCACCCAAGTCCGCATTTCATCAAGTTTGGTTAACCTAAGGGCACAATTAATTATCTAGATGCAATACAAGACCATATTAATGAGTAAAAATATCCATTGAAAGGCCTTTCCTCAGGTGGCTGAATATTCTCCTCAAAGCATCGAATATCTCAGTGAGATCACTGCTCAGATGTGTAGGTAGGAAGGGGGTTCACTTTAACTTCCTTAAATAAAGGGACTTTAATAACCAGAAACATTTCTTTAATATCTAAGTGCAGCTCAGGATTTGAGGAATACAGTTTTGGATCATAAGAAAGACATTGGTTCGTAATCAATAGCAGCATTCCTGGCAACCAACTTTAGACCTAGGATTGTAAGTAAAACAGATGGCAGGATGGCAGGACAACTGGACAACTGTTTTTCTCATATGCATCAGAGACAGGCCACAAGTGCAGACAGGCAATATATGCCAAACACTACAATAATTTCACAAATGATTTTCCAGAAAATGACAAGAAACTCCACATGCAAATCACAGCATACTTCACATACATATGCCACTGCATGGGTTAGACAGTGAATGCGCTACTCAGGCAAATCAAACATAAATGCAAGCATAAAAATTAGTGAAAGCACAAATCGGTTATTTGATGACCATTCAAGTGGAAAATATTTAAAAGAAAACCAACCAATCGCAAGAAAATCGCTAGAACCAGACTTCATGTTCTTCATGATCTTGCACACCATACTGACAAAAATCAAAGGGAAACTACCAGAACAACATAAAAGCAGGCCAAACATCACTGATATGATCTCACCAGTGGACAATCAATAGGATCGGCTTACAGAATTCACTGATCATTGTCAGTTAAAAGAATCCCTCATTCAACATAAGAAACTGCATCAAACTAAACAACATACTGTATTCCCAGAAGCAGGATCTACAACTGAACCAAAAGATCCATGCCAACAAAAATTGAATACCTCAACTGTCCAGATGAAGAAATCAAGAGGCTCAGGCTGCTGTCCTTTGCTCATCTCCCAAATCAAAGATTAAACCCTTTACAGCAGTCAAAAAAGAAAAATAAGTACAAAAAAGAAACCTTAACCATCAAACAAAAACAAATCTTGAGCAACTTAGAAGGAACTACAACTGCAACCTGATAAAACCCAATACTCAATCAGACAAGCAAATTCAACTATTCAGAAAAAGACGAGCAATTATCATAAATACACTTTTCATACAAAACAAACCAAATTAACCATTGAACAAAAGAAGTGCAACTGTTCCCAAATCAACAGTTATATGAAATAAACTAAATCAACCACAGGACAAAAGGGTATGAATTTCAACAATTCAAGAAGTACCGAAAAAATCAAAACAAGAGCAACTATTCCCAAATCACAACTTGAACCCTCTTACATGAAAGAAACTACGTTAAACATAGAATTAAACACCAAACTTTAACACCTTAAAAAGCACAATACCTCATAAAATTAAAGACCCAATAGCACAAATAACACCCTCATGATCAAAAGAAGTGCAATTATCCCCCCAAATCACAAATTGACCCCTTTAGATGAAATAGATCGAATTGAACAGAAAGGTTCAATCTTGAGCACTTTAAAAGTACTAAACCACATAAAATCAACCACCCAAGTACACGATCAAACAATTATTAAGAAAAAAAAAAGTGAGATTATCGTAAACATCATGATTGGTTTAACAGACGGCTTAAAAGGTCCAAACTTTAACTTTTAAACCTACATCATTTGACACCCAATAGATTCTGAAGAACTAAACAAATAAAAATGGAAATGGAAAAGCAAATTGGAAGTATCCTACCTAGTAAGATGAATTTTGCATAAATTTTATACATTTGAGGCAGAAAATCAAAAGGGCGATGAGAGAGAAAGGAAGAGAGATTAAAAAGGGAAAAATGAGAGAAGAAAGAGAAAAAAGAGGGAAGAGAGAGAGTGGGTGTGCGTGTCGGAGATGTAAGATACACTCGCTTAGACACACATACTTTGCACTACCTCCATGATTATGAAGTGAATTATGGAGTTCCAAGTTCTGATGGGTCCTCTTTTTTTCTCTTTCAATTATCTTATTTTTAATTTATGTTTAATAATATATATACCTATATATATTTCCCTGTGCGCTTTATTTATTCATTATTTGCATGTTATTCATTATATTTTATATGTTTAGTATTTATGGATTACTTTATAGTTTATTTGTCTAAGAAAGTTTCCACTACATGTTCTATAGTGTGTATAATATATGTTAGTTAATTTTATTTGCATGTACTTTTAAGTGAAAGAAATATATAAAAAGTGTGGGACACAATTAGTATAAGATAAGGCTTATTTCCATCACATTTCATTTTAGTTTAGTTTCAAAGAAAGAAGTTTTAACATTTTTATTTAAAATTCTAGTTTTATAATCTGAAATTTCCATCTTTTATCTATTATGAGAGTAAAATCAAATAGTTATTCATTCTAATAGAACCATTATTGTATTTGGTTAATGAAATAACTATTTTAAGAAATTAGTATTACTGTAAAATGAGAAATTTCAATTTTTTTTAAAAAAAAAAACTATTTTTTGAGTCTTTCTAATATATTTTTTATGAGACCACAAACACTTTAAGAATTAGTTTTCTATTCTATTCCTTAAAATCTACAATTGCAATCCTGTAATATTCTATTCTACAAACCAAACAGATAATGAATAAAAGAGTCCACTAATATCTATAAAGTTTGGTTATAGATAACTATCATTGGCTTTTATGAAGTCTTGTAGAGCCATTAATGGGATCTTTGAGATACATGTACATGAGATTCATAACCTCTCCATGGATTTATCAAGTACATAATTAGACAAATCAATTTTAGCATAACCTATATTCTAAGCGAACCAATACAATAGTCTCTAACTGATTCAAAATATGAGCCTAATTATTTGGCTATTTTCATTAATCCAAATTATTATTCAATTTAATACATTTTAATATAGTTATACCGAAGAAAACTCTGCTACTGAAAAATAAAATAAAAATACCACTGGGAAAAGCAGGGTGCAGAGCATATAGCTTCTCGAACCTAGTGAAGTAAAGTAAGCCATTTTTTAAAATTAGGAATGGGGAGATGTTAACCTCAAGACACAAAGCGGCCTCACTGACCTCACACTGGGTCGACGTTTATTACTGGGGACGAGCGGTGACCTCTGACAATAAGGTCGTAGAAATCTGATTTATGAAATCTTATTCTCCACGACTATGATGTTTCTTGAATGCTACCCCAACATATTACCGCTGCCACAAACAAAACCAGTACTAACTGCAATTTTCCTTTGAAAATAACTGGTTTCATCAACCAATACCATCTTCATCGATTATTTAGGAAGTTCCTGCCAATACTACATTAATAGTTTAAGAAACATTTTTTATTAAAACCCTCCATGTTCTTAATAAATTTCTTCAAAAAAAAAAAAAATTTTGATAATTTTTTAAAATTTTTATGAGTCTCATATTAATTTTTTACAAGTAATGGGGTAGATTTTTATATTAAATAAAAATCCCTCATAAAGATGCTCTAAACAGCATTTGTTGGGAAGTTTCTCAAAATTAATATAAAAATGGTTTTGATGGTCAAGTAATGGATTTGACTTTATGATAAAACAAAAAAATAATCATAAAAATAGAAACTTACTTCTATAGCAACTTTTAAGCATTTTGGGTGATAAACCCATATTTTAATTAATCAAAATTGAAACACACTTATAAAGAAAACGCAAAGAGAAGACCTTTTAGTATTACAAAACACTCCTGTGCCATACTTAATATGTAGAATTACTTTAAAGGTTTACCTATTTAGAAACCAAACTTTGACTTCTTTAAAAATCACAGTAACTAAATGATAGCTTAATATCAATTGGAAAAAAGCTTAACACCAAGATAGAGTTTTACATTGTTTTGGAGGGAGATTTTACGGTCCCATGGATTATCTCACCATTTATTTCTATATTTTTAAATCCGAATAACTGAATTCACAATTTGTTTAATGATTCAGATTTAAAGGTGATTAAATCAAGAATGAGATAAATAACAGCATCAATCTTGTAAAAATAAAAAAGGGTCCATATAAAAATCCTTAGTTTAGGCTACTTTATATAGAAGAAAAATTGATGGGAATAGCAATAAAGGAAGAGAAAATAGTGGAAAATAAAATAATTATAATTTAAGTTGTGCTTCGGCATTTAGGAAGGAAAGAATGGAATGGGGAGAGATATTTTCAGTTTTTCACTTGATTAATTTTGTAAATATGAAATTATTGTTTGAAAAAGCTATTTCTATTTTATCTTAACGGGATAATTTTGTAATTTAATCTTATTTTCCTACATCCATCTATAATTAGATATGCAACTAAATGGGTTTAAGATGGGTTATATAAAACCCAAACCCATACCCAATTGATGACTTGTCTATAAGATCTTTCGTCCTATATTGCAAACTTGCTCAATAACGATCTTAAGGAATCTAAAACCTAATCCAATATAACCCATTTATTTACAATTTTTTTTCTTAAAATATCTTAGAATTCAAATTTAAATGAAATCAAGTAAAATTTAAAAAAAAATAATTATTACTATTAGAAAACTATTGACTTTGACGATAGTGTTGTGAAGTTGAACAGATAAACAAACGATTATCATATAATTTTCTATTGAGTATTGTATGCATTGTTTGCATTAATATTACATTATCTTATATTTTTACAAGATTCGAGATCTATTTTAATTACCATATCTAACTTAAATCCTTATAAGGTTTTTAAACAAAATCTAAAGTGGTCTCAAGATTTTATAGAGAATTATCCTATAACAATGTCAAACCGAACAGTCAATTATCCTATAGTGACTCGCTTACTTACATTTGTATCTCTAATTTTTAAGAAAAAATGGTGGACTCTAAAATAAAACTGTTTCCTCCTATTTCTACTCTTTCTTTTGATTTCCACTTTTTTTTTTTTTTTTAATGGAACGATTTCCACAAAATAAATACAAAGAGCGTGTTAATATCTTCCCTCTTTCAGAGAACCACCAATCTTTATGAGATTACCAACAACTTACTCAACACCTATTCACCAAATAAATCAAAGGACTGCACAGAAAATTCATTCAATGAAATCATTTACCACTTATTACCTCACTAACATAACTTATCCTTTTATTTAGACCTACTCTTTCCTGCATAACTTTTCCTTCTTACAGTCCTTACGAAATTGGCTTAGTGCAAACAAGAAATAAATGTAGTTCAAATGAAGGCTGTTTACTATTTGTGGTTGATGTATCACATTAAGTACAAAACTTAAATGGAATTACAGTAGGAATGCAACGATATCCTTTATCTGCACTGCTTTTAAAGGTTTATTTTATTTATCCTATTAAAATTTTCATTGTCTATTGCGATTCGAACATAAGTTTCATCTTTTAATCTGTAATTTATTTTTTTTTTTTCCGTAAAAAAACTATGCCCGACAAATATGTTTGGAACTTCTTGCATTCTAATTGGGCTTTTCACTCACTCAGAAAAGTTTATATGCAGGTGACAAAGAGGTCTTAGATATTCAACCTTTAATCAACCTACTGTTGCGCAATACAAATTGGATTTTACAACACTTCTCAAGCTAACTTAATAATTTTGTAGCCAATATTGAAGGGAATTTTTTATTTTTTTTTATTGTTTTATAACTACATGGTTGACTTAATTTAAAATATTTTCAATTATTTTTTCTTGTTTGGCCAAATCTGAGATATTACAGGTACCATTGTATACAACAACAAAAATAATTTATCATCGATAGACAAGGAAGTTCATCGTATAATTGGTAGACTATGCTGGATTACTTGAAGAATTATTACATAATTATTTTTATAAAGGCCATTTATATAATTGGGGAAAATTAATATCTCTTTGATTATGCTGAGATGTACAATTAGCTCCACAGTGAATGAGATATGATTTGATTGCCAATATGGTATATATGAGGAGCTCTTTGACTATTTTCTTTTTTCTTTTAATATTATAATGATTTGTCGTGCATAGTGAAGCTAACTATATTTTCACCTTTTTATCTTCTTATACTTAATTTGATAGAGCAACTGGTGGACCAATTGCTAGTTTTTCCCTTTAAAAAAAAAAAAAATTTGTCAAAATATGCATGTGAGATATTCTTCTAATGTTGGCAATATTTTTCCCTAAAAAAGAGTTTTTTTTTTTTTTTCTTTTTGGTAAGGCTTAAAAAAGAGATTCACCATAAATAAATCAGTAAATAAACAATTAATCTCTATTTGAAATTTCCAATTGGTTTTAGTTTATTCAATTTGATCACCTCTATTTCAAAGAAGTTAGCCTACCATCATCAAGCTAAATTAAATTAGATGAATGTGAGTTTTAAATACCTAGTAATCTTATTTTCAAATTATTTTGTTATTTGTATTTCTACGAATCACGATGCACTGTATATACGTAATATTCAATATATTATTCATACATAGCAAGTTTTAATCGAAGATGAATGATATAAAGGAAAAACATTTTATAAATTTTAAATTGATTAAATTTCTTTCCCCTATATAGAAATTCTATATTTTACATAAAGGGAAAAGTTAACTATATAGGAGATATTTTTTATTTGGGGAGTGACGAAGAAAATAAGGGAAACAAAAATTATTGCTTTTAATGTACGATGAAGATAAATGAATGTAAGTCTTTAATAAGAAAGAAGGGGAGCTTTACAATTTATATTTCCTAAACGGCTAGGGTTGGCCAATTGACCACCCCTTCCTATCCAGTGTAGGCCACACCTCTAGATACACAATCTTCATGTTGACCCACAAAAAATTTTACGCAACCATTGAAAATTTTTAAATATCAAACCTTCATACTTTATTTAACTTTAAGCCATAAATTATAATAAAATTGTGCAAAGTACAATATAAGGATAGGAGCCACATAGTTCTAATCTATATAAAGAATCACTTTTT
Organism: Lumnitzera littorea; assembly: GCA_024138015.1. Taxonomy (NCBI): domain Eukaryota; kingdom Viridiplantae; phylum Streptophyta; class Magnoliopsida; order Myrtales; family Combretaceae; genus Lumnitzera; species Lumnitzera littorea. The sequence goes on from JAMXBB010000002.1 coordinate 10,730,312, forward strand.
CTTTCTTTCTTTCTTTTTCTTTTTTTTTTTTTTCTCTCTTAAGCAATTATATACTATGTATACTGGAAGCGGGAGTGGGAAGAAGGAATTGGATGAGTTCCATATGCTTAGTGCCATAGAGGCTAAAAAAATTTTACTAATTATAGGACAGATAACTTTTTAAGTAATCTAATATTCATATTTTATGTGATCTGTTTACTAAAATTTGGGATTATAACTTAATATTGAAATATTTGAAACTTCAATATGTAGACCCTCTATAAGTGAAGGATTTGATTCGGCCAATAATAAATCCATGTTTAAAAAATGTGTTTAGAGGTAAAAGGAGATTTTCAATTTATCAAAGTTTTACATTTGCCAAAAATATGTGTTTCAAAAATTCATTAAAAAAGAAAAGAGAAAAAAGCTTTTGCCATTTATCAATATCTATGAAGAAGTGTATTGATACATAATTTATCGCTTGATATGTTTAACTATTAATCATTACAAACTTGAACAAAACTATAAATATAACCAAATTGAACCGCACGGTTGTATAGGGGAATGAGATACATTCCTTATTCGTTTTGCATTGTTTGAACCGAATTGTAATACTTTTTATGGTACGTTTAATTAGAATCATGAATAGAGTTCAACCAGACCAAAAATGTTACATAAAAAATGGACAAGAAAACCAAACCAAATCAAGTAGAAAATTTAGCTTTCATGTGATTCCTTTCATAATTCGGTTTTCTGATAATTCATGGTTAGGTTTCCATGATAGAACCTATGGGTAAAAGTCGATTCCGAACCGTGAATTAATTCGGTCTATAGAAGGTCGGACTGAACGGTCGAGTCACAAACCGTTGGGTCGGTTTACCATTGAACCAGCAAGTCGATCTACTCAGTTCATCCCATTTAAAAAAGAAAAAGAAAAAGAAAGAGAAAAGGAAGATTACTAAGTTGGAAAAAATAATTAGATAATATCTAGTAGATGATTGTACGTTAAAGTTATTTTATTTGTGATGGTAAAGGATAATTTTTTAAAAATAATATCATTAAATTAATGATAAATCACTAATCATAAGTTAATTATATATTAAGGATAAATGAAAAATTCAATTTCAGTTAATGTAATTCTTTTTTGTAAAACTTATTAAATATTAATGACTTGAATATAAGGAAAAAATAAAATTTGAGTGAAAAAGAAATTTGAATCACATTAAGTCAAAAATTAATTAAAAAATGAAAAATTATTAATAAATTAGTATATTTAAAAATAAAAAAGAGATTACATTATTAAAAATTATTAATATATTTTTAAAAAATTAAATATTAAAAAAAAAAAGGTTTAAGAATCGATCCGGCCCAAAAGCACCCCTCACGAGCTAGTCATGATTCAACTGTAACCGAGCCCATGAACCAGTAGTTCCAAGCTTGCCCAGCGCGCACCACTAATAGAACCCACCAACCAACCAATGTCTACCCATGTCTAGCTAACCTTCTAAAATTAATTTAAGGATATTCACTTTTCATGCGGTCTCTGAGATCAATAACTCAAGATGAAAAATACATAAAAGCATAAACTATTGTAGAACAATTCTCCCTTATGCTCGGTGTGAAAAACTAGTGAGGTAAAATAAATCAAGTCCAGTTAAATTCACAAATTCAAAACCAGTGTATATCTCGATTTTACATCCCCAAAAAGAATAAACTGGAATATCTTGATTTATACAACCAAATATGTATTTTCTGAAGCATAAAAAGCTTAAATAATATATTTTTAACATAATTAAAGAACAAGGTGCTTTTAATTTATATAAAGACTGGTTAAAATATTTTTTTTTTTTAATTTTTTTCACTTCTTGTCAACCCAAGGCTAGTTTGGTCAAATGGTCCCATGCAGTTGCATTGCATCTGCATCTTTTCGGCTCCAATTATCAACACTTCAGGACCCCATGAGGGCTGTCGACCTTAACAAATTAAGCTTATAAATTATGATAGATTACGACTCAGTCTAAAAGCTATCAAAAGTACCTCGAATTTCTGAAATACAATGCTTAGGCCCCTACAAAAATTAAGACTAGAAAATTTTTCATAAAAAAAATTTTCGTTCAATATAATAGCAAATCACTCGTTTACATTAGCGTTTTAATAGCAATAAATTTTTAAAACCAATTCATCCATATTGGCTAAGAATACTCTTTAACTGAATGGACAGCATCAAGAGAAACTGCACCCAAAATATCTCCACTTAGAGAGTTTCAATTACCGACTTGATTGCTAAAAGCGGTCAATACACGTTAAATCTACATATGCGGAGAAAGGACACTATAAGATACATGTACACAAGAGTTGTATATTGGAAATGTTATAAATTTAGACCGAGCCTCCCCTCAATTTGAACACCCACAATACTCCCACGTCCTTCTTACCTTACCCCTCTGTCGAAAAACGAAAAAAGAAATTTAAAAAAAAGGAGGACCCTCCTTTTCCACTTTAGTAGACATAAAAATGAAAGGACACAAACAAAGTTGGTGGAACCTGATAATAGTAGTTCAAGGTCCCACAAAATAGACCCTTTCAGGAGGAACCACTCAACACCACCATTGAAACCATGAGAAGTTGACAGAGAATCATTTCCTCTGAAGAGCATGTAGCCAAGTTGCTAGGTACAACTTAAATATCATGCCTGGTTCTCAGACACACACCAGACATTAAATAATTTAAGCTATCAATCACTTGACTAACCACATCAATAATTTTTATAGCTACACAACATTTAAGTTCCTTGCTTATGTTAAGCAGAAAACAGTTCCAACCAACTAGTCGAAACAGACGATTAAAACCATACCCCATAATATGATCTCCCAGTATTAATCAGAAAACTATTCGAGTGCTTTGCAATTAGAATAAATTATGGAATCACTGAATAGCGATATATGAGAAATGAAATAGCACAACCTTTTTCCCAAGTCATCTCACGGTTCCCTTCGACATGTTGCAGATCCAATCCAACCTCTGCTAGAACATCATTAAAGGAACTATGCCATTAGCTACAGTATTTGTTTCTGGACAAAAATATGAACTTGATCATCTCTCATTGAGCTTCTACTCAAGAATCCATTATACAAGTTAAAAATACAAGCTCAAGCTCAACTGGATCTTAATTACACACATTCACACTAAAGAAGAATGTAAGTAAGGATAACAATGAGATACTTCATCCGGAAGACTGAAAGTGTCCTTTAAACCCCTCTGAAAATTGAATATTCACATGCCTGCAACAAAAGAAAGAAAAAACTGGATCATCTGCCAATTCTGACAGATTTGTACATCGAGGATATTTCTGACGACATCGGGTTACCTCGATTTCACTTTTAGCATTTCTACAGTGCCACCATCAAGTCAATCATTGCTGGAGGAAGTGCTGTGTAGAATCTGTCTCATCATTCTATCTTTCAAGAGCACTCATCATCAACTTGCACGTGCAAATAATTTAAGCACCTGATGAATCAAATTCAGAAGCCATTACTGGAAGAAGTGGTCTCTGACCTAAGATTCGCTGGTTTGTTGTTAGTTTTGCTGATAATGCCCTTTCCAAAGTACTCGGCAATTACAGAAAACCCATCCCTTGATGACTTCACTTGTTGGAAGAACCGTTCTTGATCTTTAGAATTCTGTTCCAAACTTCTCTTCATCTCCAAAACTGATCTGTACTCTGGGGCACACTCAGGGCATTCTTTTTCATTGTCTCCAAGGCAACGTTGATGAAATGAGTGCATGCACATAAAGTGGACAGCAGGCAGATCAAGGGTAAACGTGCACGCGGTACACTTGCTAAGTTGAAAAATTCTGGCATTGGTTCTAAGATCCTCAATTTCTTTTCTCATAGCCAATGTTTCGTCCTGAAAAAATTTTATGATTATCAAATGTATTTTCTGAAAAAGGAACTTCATAACCGATACTAACGTAATTACTACAAGCTATGAAATACTTATTTATCAGTCAACTTTTCAAAATGAATTCTCTCCATGATAAAATGATGATAATTATAAAATCTTCACCAAAAAGTCCAAGTTAAACGGGTTGCACCCAAGGGCAAGTCTAATTATGTTTGGGAGCATCCACCGTCCAAATTCCTAAAATTAGGCTGCTCTCAGATGGTACCCCAGAATAACCCAGTAATGCTCACCAAGCTTCTTGCAGCTCAAGGGGAACCTCAATCAAGCGAACTGGCACATATTTTGCCAAATAATTACGATCTCTAATTGTAATTTCATTTTGCCTAAGAATTTTACAAGCAATTTTTATAATTGTCAAATATTCACTATAGTTGTCTTAAGAAGTTGAAGGAACAAGTGACATTAAATGGTAGGTAATACTGTAAAACAGTAGCAACCAGTGGGCAATGATGCGGGTAAAATGCCATGTAAAATGTAATTAGAAATAAGGAAAATGAATTTTATCTTCAAACAGAGGAAATTACTTTTCTTGTTTTCCATTAATCATCACCACTTACTATTGATGGGTACTGTCATCTCCTGCTACCAACTATAACTGAAAGTTACTAATCCCTGCAGCTACTTTTAATTACTAAGATAATATATAACAATTGAAATGATTAAATTAAGAAAAAAATAGATAAAATTTTTAACAACATTTTCAATGAAGTAAATGCACTCTAAATTTAAAAATTTTAGTGGTCTAAATCTCATCTCTTTTATTCAGCCATTAAGGCGACCTTCATCGTATAGGTTATTAACTTTTTGCTTCTATGCCTTGAAAATATATTGTCGGACATTATGAAGTCAACATCAGAAAATTCTGCAAATCTCTGTCAACAAGGGCGTTGATCTGATACCCATTGATTAATAATGGCTAGATCCGTCAAATAGAGGTGAGCAAAAAACAGTTGACCCAAAATTGGAGTTAAAATGACCCAAAACAATTAAGAACTCAAAACCTGAATACTATGCAAGATCCTGTCAAGGGCTCTTGGTCTCACCCTACAACAACTCAATAAAACATCACTCAAGGCTCAGTCCCACCTAGAAAGCGAGGATCAGTAAAACTTAAACTGAGAGGATTTTATCCAAATCAATCTAAACTGGGTTTTTCAGGCTTGGTACCTTCTTCATATTCTTTTGGGGGAAATTTCAGAATTTTTTTTCCCTATTTTTCATTAACAAAAGATAGAAGGGGTACACCCCCTGTACAAGCAAAACAAAAGTTATCCTATCTAAATGTCACCTACACAACCAAGTAAGGATCACCAGGCACCTGACAAAATGGGCACCAGAAAACATTCCCTGGGCTTGATAACACTACACTGCATAACTCTTCAAGCTAGAAGGTTTGGGTCACACAGGTACTTCCCAACAGGTCTTTGGTTTCTTTCTTTCCAAATATGATAGCGAATCGCTGATGCAACTTTCCCCCACAAAGTGCGCACCCTCAAAGCTGAGTTATCAAGAAAGAAGTGCATCTTTTGTAGCATGTCTATCACCCATTGGCCAATTAAGCGAATTCTGGACCAGTGTCCATAATTCCTTAGCAAAGTCACATTAACAAATGATTGTGGTCTTCCTCCTCTGTTTAACACTAGTAGCAAGTGTTTGAAGTCATGACACCCTGATCTCTTAGTTTATCCAGGGTGTAGAGCCTTATCGATCTATCAACCAAGTGAAGAAGCCATGCCTTGGCATCTAAGACTCGAACCAGTGCAGACTTCACCAAGGAACATGGGTACCATTGCCTTTGACAATCTTCTATCCAATGCTGATGCTCAGGGCTTTTGACGGTTTCAAGTGCCACATTACACCATCCTCTTTGTTTACATTTGGAGAGGGACCATTTCCCAAGTCAACCTTTATTGGATACAAATTTCTCCATCCAGCCACATCCAACTGACACCATAGATGAGGAAACACAAGCAGGTCTCTTTTGGCCAGCCCCTAGAATAAATACTTATTTCTCCCAACCATTCAACTAAAGGGCCTTTTGGATGCCAATCGTCATACCAAAGGTCAATTTTGATACAATTTCCTACTTCCCATTTGAGTAAAGCCCTTGCTAAAAATCTTGCTTTTAAAATATTTCTCCGAGTCCAAGAAGCTTTTGTGGAATTATGATATGCCAGAAGCTTCTCCGCTTTAACAATTCTGACCTTGCCCAACTTGCCCAAAGGGCATCCAAGTCCCCACTGCACAAATGCTGAATAAGTTTTTAAAGTCTAGTAACTTTGTTCCAAGTGAAGATATCAATCACTCCAAGCCCCCCTTATCTTTAGGTTTACAAACATTATCCCAGCAAAACTTAGATTTGGCTTTTCGTCATCATTTATGTTCCACACAAATCTCTTAAATTTTGTTGTGAGTTCCTTGAGAACCCTCTTTGGCAGCACAAAGATTGAGGCCAAATACACTCGTAAAAAGAATAAAACACTCTTACATTTATAAGTAATAAAAAATTTGCAGGTCCAATGTTGAATTCTACTTGCAACCTTGTTTATAAATCCATACAATGCTGTTTCTTCAATTTAGAAGTGATCAACAGCAAGCTTAGGTACCTAATAGGAAAGGCACCCTTTGAAAAAACCAGAATACAAACATGCCATCCTCTAGCTGATTATCAACTTCACTTAGAAAGAGCTTACTCTTATTCTGATTTGCTTGCAGCCTTGAAAGGAGTATGAATCAGCCAAAATATCTTTGATGGCAGTTAAGGAGTCTTTTTCAGCCTTTGTAAACACCAATAAGTCATCCACAAAGCACATATGGCCATGGGTGAGCTTTTCCTTCTTAAATCTCCAATAAAATTTAAAACTTCCATTGCTTGCTTTCCTCTTTAATAAACAAGAAAACACTCTATCAAAAGATAGAAAGGTATGGTGATATTGGATCCCTCGATGAAGCCCTGACGAGCTTGGAAAGTAACCCACTATTTTACACACTGCATCATTCAATGTACAAATTGTTGCAGGAGATCCAAATTTAAGCAAGTCTCTCAAAAAAGTCCAACCAACATGATTATAAGCTTTCATTATGTCCACCTTCATCGCACATCTTGGGCCTTTTTGTTGACTTGTGATAGCCATTGAGGAGTTCTTGGACCAGTAAGATGTTATCAATAATTCTTCTCACCTTTATGAAGGCCATTCGCCCATTTCCCACCAAGGAAGGCAGGACCTCTTTTAATCTATGAGACCGTATATAGAGTATTATAGCACGTGATAGGTCTGTAGTGAGCTAGAGAAGAGGGATTTCCACCTTAGGCATGAAGGTAAGGGCTGTATTATTAACAGATTTCAGTAAAGAACCTACTGCAAAGAAATTTTTCACTGCCAAAGTCACTTTCTCCCACTATGTCCCATGATTCCTTGGACATATTGACATTGTACCCATCAGGGCCTGGAGCATATTAATAGCAAGAGACCAAAAGGATATTTTACCTCCTCATTCCATACTTGTTTTATTAAACAAAACCCACTTTGTTTGATCAACTCACCTTCTTAACAAAGGACGGACAGAAGCCACCATCGAAGGAGTTCCTTGTGACATCAGTGACTAGTAGTAATCCCAGCATGCTGGTTTGTCTCCTCTCTGTGATTTCATAAGAGAATGGACGCCATTTCTATGATTTCTGACAGCAATGCATGAAAGAAAATGGAATTGTTTATGTCGCCAAGGTTTAACCAAAGCACTCTTGATTTCTGTTTTAACAAAGATTCTTGTGTTTAACTGATGAGGTAGACCTCTTCAAATGCTTTCTTCTCACCCTCTAATCCAACCCCACCACCAATCTCCTATTAGCCTCTTGTAAGCCCCGAAGTCTGGTCCTTGCATGTGAAACTCTATCATCAAGATTAGAGTACTTCATCTTGTTTAGATTTTTCAACTCATGCTTCAACAATTTTAATCTCATGGCCATCTTATAAATAGGAGCTCCTTCAATTTGATGCAGCCAAACTTGCCTCACTAAATCCTTGAACTTAGGATTTGATAACCAGAAATTGAAAAATCTAAAGAGGAGCGACCTTCTTAGGTAAAAGCAGGTTAAGGTGCAACACTATGGAGCTGTGATCAGGGAATTCAGCAGCCTTCAAGTCACTTCCGAAGCTGGAATCCACTCAAAATTTACCAGTGCACAATCCAATTTTCTCAAAATAGAATTATATGAAAATTTATTTGTCCAAGTGTAATGTAGAGCAGTTGAACGAATTTCATCCACCTTCACATCATAGCACCAATCGTTAAGATCCTCCATTTCCATTGTGAAACGCTTATTTCCCAAATTTTTATCATCTAGTTCTCTACACTCATTGAAATTCCTCAAAACTATCCAAGGACCATCAAAAGAATTCTTCACGTTTAAGAGATCTCCCAGAGCATTTTACAACCTCCTTCTGAATTAGCTGCATAAACAAATGTTGCCCAAAAGCTTTTGCTGCAACCACGCGGCTGACAATAGCAGTGCATAAACTAATCTGAAAGAATTGGTACTTGAATATGTTAACAGGATCAGTTTTTAAAATTCATTTTTTGGCTCATTATAGAGAGAACTCAACAATCTCTTGAACACTAAGTTCTGAAGAATTTTGGAGAATAATAGGCTTACTTTCTTCCATTCATTCCTGTCCTTTACAATTGCAGCATTGCAAGTGGCAGTTACCGCCCAATTGCACTTCCTATTTTCTCTCCCATTTTTAATATAAACACAACTGACATACAACTCCACCTATAACATCCCTTAACACCTGGCTGCACACTAACCAGCCTTGTTCTGCATGCATACACCCACAGCTGGACACATGTACATACAACTCCACACGCAACAATTTAACACATCAATTAGTTGCACAAATAACCAACACCTAAAAACTACCAGAATACACCATCATAAACAAACACACATAACATGCACCTGCCTGTCACACATTGAACACAACCAGCAGCCATGATTATGACAGAATATTGCATAATCTAGGGTTCCATGCATACACCCCCAGCCGGACACATGTACGTACAACTCTACACACAACAATTTAACACAGCAATTAGTTGCACAAATAACCAGCACCTAAAAACTACTAGAATACGGTCATAAACAAAAACACATAACATTACATGCACACACCTGCTACACATTGAATCCAACCAGCAGCCATTATTGTGACAGAATATTCCATAATCTAGGGTTACATGCCACCCAAATCCTGCCTCGATTCCAACCCAAAACACCCAAACCCCATCCCCCCTCTCCCTCTCTTCCCTTCCTCACAAAAGATAGTTTTATTAACGAAATGTTGTAGGTCAATTAGCATGAGTTTTATCCTCCTACAAAGATAAATTACACTTCCATTTGTTCTTAATCCTTAACATTCCGTAATATTGACATCTTAAATGCTTTGATCTTTTCTTGCGCACTGGAGTCTAAGGAAGCTCAGAATCATCTTGGCTAGAATTAACTGCAATCCGGAAGCTCTGGGTCTCAAGCACTATGGAAGTTGAAGAAAGATGAGAATCCATGTAAGGGGCGGAGCAGTCCCCTAACTCACCCAAGTCTTTACCAATAAGCAATTAAGAGCTTCCACTTCCTTCTGATTCCACATGTCTAGGAGCATCTTGTGATGAAACTGATTCTACACTCACCAAAGTCTTCATGTTCAGAGGGTCATCACTACTTTGCTTCTTTTCTCCCACTACTTTCCCTTTGCCTTTGCAACTAGGGCAACTATCATCCCTCTAGGTTTCTCAGGAGCTTTGACTTCCTTTATCACAATTCATTTCAGATCGCATTTAGTAGCAGGTGGATTTTCTCTATCCTCTGGCTTTGATGCCTTAACACTTTCTTGTGGCTTAAGAGCTACAAACTCCTCCTTCGACAAGAAATATCTTCTTCATCACCAAAAACTTAACATTTGAGACAAGGAGGTGGGATCTATTTATACTCCACACTCACCATCACATGTGTACCAACTGCTCGCTCCATTTCAAACTCCAAGGGAAAGCCTTGGCTAATATCCATCTTTACAAAAGCTCTAACATACCTAATTATTCCATTTGAAGCTGTCACTATATCAGCTTGCAGCAGTTTGCCTAAGGCACTGGCCACATAGCTAAATCCACCTCTATGCAATTTTCTATTGATCCATGTATGAAAGCACTATATTCTTAGGAGGAATACATAATTTAGATACTTTTTTTTTTCCCCTTTTGGGGCCAAGCAAATTAGAGACTACAACATAGAGTAACCTTGATAGGGTTGATTTTAATGGGCCATTCTCTCAAAATTTATACCATTTGGGCCATCGCAAGAATTTGGATACAGCTCAATTCATACAAAACCAAGCTTGAAAAAGATTTTTGTCCAATTATAGTAATATCAGTTAAGATATAGCTAGGCCAGGATAAATTCACTGATTAATGCTTTAAAGATTTGGGATCCGTTGCCTTAATAAGCTATTATAAATTAATGATGCTCTTTTTGGGTAATTTAAACCTATGCCACTTAATATACATACTTTCAGGTGCAACATGGAGAACTAACAAGCACAAGTTCAGATAAAAACTAAAAAATGCAAATAATCCAAAGCATATATATGTCTCCCTTCAACAAAATAAAATGGATACTCAAAGGATGCACAAGAAGGGGAGGGAATAAAAAGGAAAGAAAGATCAGATCATCAATCAGCCAAAAATAACAAGCAGGCATTCTTAAAAATCATTCCCACAGTGGAAGAACAAGGCCAAGGCTAAGATGGCATTTCCCAAATCCAACATCTTGCACTAAATTAAAGAAGAACGTGTTTCATAACTTTGTAAGTTCAATAAAAAGGACGGGTCAATTTTTGTGATTTTGAAGTCTTCACAACAACTGGGATAGTGAAACTTCAAGGATATCCAAGCCCCATCAACAGAGGGATGGGGATGAAAAAAAGGAAGAAAGAAACCTAAAAAGACTTGGTAAGTGATATCTTGTATATGTAAAGAACTTAACTACTAATTCTGTCTGGTGGAAATAGAGCACAATCAACAAATGAGAAGAAGAGCCATTAACTATATAAGTTAGTACTGACCTGATACTTCTCAATAGCTCTCCGATCCTCTTCAATAAGCTTAGATTCTTGCTCGAGCTTTCTAGCAATAAAGTCCTTGATGACAGAGAGTGTGAGGCAGGGATTCCTAGACAGCATCTGCAGAACTATTATAGGAGGCAAAATGTCATCCCTCTCGATGTAAGTTAAGACTTCCTTCACCTCTTTGGAGCAATCTTCGCCAAGCTCTCCAAAGTACTTCAAAAGATCAGCCCACAGAGTTGGATCACCACCCTTACCTGAAACCCCAAGCCTTTTGCAGCATGCTATGAGACCCTCATGATCATGAGCTTGCATGTAGCATGCAATGACCTCCTTGTAGAGTTTCATTTTCTCATACAAAAACAAGAGGCCTTCTCTAAAGGAACTCATTTCACAGAGAATTATAGCGAGGTCAACCTCGTAAAGCGGTTGCTCCATGTCAGATGTCCAGGCATTCTTTAGCAACCGAAGACCCTTTTCCCGTCTTTCAAGAAATTCCTTGCTTAAATCCTTTTGCTTCAAAACGGACTTCCCATTGGAGCTTGAAATTACGTCTGCTCCTGATCTCACTTTATAGTCAAATTCACTACCACTATTCACTTGAGAGACTGATGGAAAGTTCAGGTCATTTGAGAGGTATAACTCTAGGAGAGTATTGTGTATTTCCACTTGAGCAGGTGAATCTTTCACCTTGTCCGTATATTTTTCAAGAAACTCCATGAGAGCTTGAGGGTGATGAATGAAAATGTTCAGAAAGTCAACAGGAGAAGGTAGCATAGAGATATGGGCACTGTTGGATGCGCCTTTCTTACTTGGTTCCACATCTTCAGTGCAAAGTTTCAGGAGTATCTCAATTGTTTCTGTAGGCCTGTGCTCCACCAATATCTTGCCATACTCTTCCACAGTTACACCAGCCTGACTAGGTTCAAGGCTTGAAATATATTGCAATGCTTCATCAAATCGAGCTAAATCCTCTAACAAAATTTTTAGGTACCATTCATGCCTTCCAGCCTTCTTAGCAACATACATTGCATGTTCATGGTAATTGGCAGCTCGACAGACCCTTATAGCAGTTTCCACATCAAATTTGTGCTCTCCAACTCCATCTTCACTTTTAATGAACACATTCAACTTTTCAACATCCTTCAATTTCGTGTAGCAGTTCAATAAGAGTGTTGTATGATCTTTAGATGCAAGTCCTTTTTCGTGCAAATTTTCCAAGTAATTAGTGAGATTGTAGATTCTTTGTGCATCTAGAAACTTCTGTATCACATAAGAGGGTTCAAGGTGACCGATAGTGAGGATATATTGAGCCATAGCCTCATCATAATCCTGCTTACTGTAGAGATGATCCCCATACTTTCTCAGTACTTCTGCAGTTGCAGCAGCATCAGCTTGCTGACTTTGAACAAGATTAATCGCTACATTATATAAGTTCTTCTTGAAGAGCATGTCCAATTTACTTTCCATGTCCTTCTCCCCAATACATAGAGCTGTTTTGTCTGCCATTATGAGTATTATATTTCCCCATTCACAAAGCATATGAGAAACTTCTTTGAGCACAAGGCTATGTGCTATTAGACGGTTCTTCAGGTCATATATATTAAAAGTGTTTCTGCCACTTCTTTGGTCTGCTATAACACACAAAAGGTATCCGCGAAACCATCCTATAAATTTCTTCTCCCCGTCAAATGCCCAACACGGACCACGTCCATCTACTTCATAGAAGTACACAGCCTCTGGCCGCCCAATTATTAATTCCTGCATCAATTGGCACTTCAATCTCGATGCAAAAGCAGTATGCAATCAGATGAAAGTAAATAATACTAAAAAGAAAGCATACCAAACGATCACTCATCGTAACACTGTTGACACTGCACCCAATCTGATCTAATGTTTGCCGCCTAGGTAGTTGATTATGTAGGCTAAACAAAGTCACTGAAGTTGGTGTCACGGCAAACAGTTGAAGGGCTTGGCCATCCACTCTAAACCCTAAACCTGTGATTGAAGAGTGAATTTTGTCCTGCCCACCATCTACCTGAAGTTTGAAGCGGGTAATGCGCTCACGCCCAATATCCCCTTTGATACAGTAAATGCAACCATTGTCCAAACCTATTGCCATCAGTAGGATAGGAGGGGCCTCCTCCAGCACCAAAAACGATGTGATCTACAGTAGAAAACATGATGTTCTTAAAATTTCTTCCAACAAAATTTAAGAACAGAGCACATAGTAACCTGCAAAACTAATATCGAATTACCTTTGCTTCCGGAAACTGATTAGTGAAGATTCTTAATATCCCTATGCAATTGGGAGCAGGACTCACTGTGCTGGAACCTTCCTCCTGCATTCTGTCAAGATCCAAAACCTTCAGGCACAAGGCCGATTGCTGAGGAGACAACTGCTCATCTTCTCCAATAGTCACCAAATAATTCCTTTGCTGGTTAACCAAAGAACCAATTCTAACATCAAATCCTTGGTCCAGATAACCATGAACTTCTTTTAATTACTTTAACTCCATAACTCCCCTTTCAAATTTATATACTTATACATAATAAATCAGTCCTAGCAATCATATACTTGATGCAATACCAATTCACACAAAAATTTCTCAAAATTTTGTAAAAAAGTAATGTGGTATGATTCATTTAACAATCATAACAAACAAAATAATCTCAGGTCTATTTTGACTAAATAACAATGCATATTTTGCATCCGCTACATAACCCCAGTTCATGCTCCAGATACTTACATACTGGCATATAGAAAATGGCAAATAAGGAAGTTTGCGTTATTAACCATTACAAGTGTCAGTATATATTCATGAGATAATGGTGGTAAAACTTCATCAAATCCAGAAGGGAACTCGTAATTCCAATATTTTTGGACAGGTTGGCATATTATGAAATCACTAGTTTATACACCTAAGGATGGCTCGTTGTCCCCACAATTGAGTGAATAGACAAAGGAAAATGTTAAAGAGAACAAATAAAAATAAATCGAGCACTTCCTTTTTCGTAAAATGCATAATCAATTTCAAAGAATGCCAAATTTCTTTTATGAGTCTTTAACAGTGCAAGGCACCTGTTAACAGTCCAGGATACATAACCTTGAAAAGCTCAAATTCCAGGAATCGTAACACTCCCAATCACTTAACAAATAAATTACACATAAAAAAACCTAAACTGAACCCAAACCCTAACCATAATCGTGCCTCTAAACCTACTTCCAAAACTCCAAATACCCGATATTTCTTGGCAACAAAGTACCAAACTATAACAAATTAGATATTCATAAACGCAAATTATGCACAGATAAAGGATTAAATTAAAAAAAAAAAAAAAAAAAAGAGCAAGATCCCAAACCTTGAGTTGCTGAAGAAAGAGAACGGAAGATGAGTGAGCTTGAAATCCATAATTGAACTTAAGCCCACGATCAAGCAAGCCCACCGTACCATCGTCGCACCCGATCACTACCTTCCCTCTCCCACTTGAGCTACACTCTATTCTTCCTTGAATTTCTTCAGGAATCATGACCTTGCCACCTAATTTGTCCTCGAAGAACTCGAATTTCCTCCACTGATACATTTCCGATTCTTAATTTTTCCTCTCTTTTCCTATAGTTGATTGGGGGTGGGGTCCTTCGTCGGGGTTGATTTGGGGATTGGGATTGAAAAAACCCTAGATAGAGGGAAAGTGAATATGTCCGCGGTTAGATCGAGTTGCGAAGATTTTGACAGGGCATTTAAGCAGCAAATGCGATTGTTGCTGCGGTGGCCTCTTCCATCAGCACCGGCTAACAGTACAATCGCATCATAATCAGAACAGAAATGTGAGAAGAGGGTTCGTCTTGAAATGAATAGTGTACATCACATCATATTCAATCCTCTTTTTCTCGCTGCACGTTTTTTTTTTTTTTTGGAGAATTTAAAAGAAAGTTTATTTGAGAAAAGTACAAATTTAATTTCTTATTTGAGTCATAAATATTTTAATTTTTCTCCTCCATATTTATAAATATAAGAACTTTTACGGTCCAATTATTGAGATTATTCAATGCATAATTTTTTTAAATAATCATATTAATTAATATAATAAGATATTTAATTATTGGATCACGAGTTAAATTACTCTAGTAAAAAAATGAATGGAATCATACAATTTTTTATTCATATATTATTATTGTTTACATTAGTTTTAACATGTGATATTAGTCCATGTATTTCTATTAAATAAGTAATAAAATAAATATTTAAGAATAAATATTAAAATTAAGGAAAATTTTAAAAAATTGGAAAAATATAAAAAATAAAAATATCAGAAAGATAATTCTTCATTTTTTATTGATTAACATTTTTTATACATATATATGTATAAAAAATGTTAATCAATAAAAAATGAAGAAAAACCATTAATGAAAAAATAAACTGAAATGTTAAAAATTAAATATTTCTACCATAGTCTTAAGATAGTTGAAATGCTACATCATAGAGACTTGCTTGACCTCTTAGTCGTTATAGTTGACCATTTACAGTATGGGAGGTCAAAATAAAGGAAAAAAATATCGAAAAAAACTCAATTTGGTTGAAATTGCATCATATGTGTTAGGTAGACTATAACTACTAATTTGTATAACCAACTTTTTGAAGTAAGTACCAACCTATTGTCCATTTAAACTAAAATCTAGCCACCCATAGTAAAAGTTGGCTGGATTTCTCTTTCTTCAATTTTTAATATTTTTATTTTTCTAAATTTTGTAATTTTTCAATCATTTACTTATATAATATATATAATATTATTATATTACTTTCTATTTCATTTTCATATTTTCTAACTTTTTATTTATTTTTCAATATTTATCCGTAATTTACTTAATTAATAGTATAATATTTTTCTAATTAAATTAATTATGTCGACTAGTCATATCATGACTTGTGTTAACAAAAAATTTAACACCATCGTTAAAAGGACTCATAGGTGAATATTTGTAAATATAAAAGACTTGAATGCAAAAAAAATGAAAAGTGAAGGACTCAAATAGAAAAAATTACAAATATTAAGGATTAAATTTTTGTTTTTTCTTTTTTATTTTATGTCCAACTACATATGAAGTAAATGGATAAAAATTTATCTTGTTGTAATGTTTAGTCTACAAGAAATGAGAAAATCAAAAGAAATAATTTGTTTTTATAGAAGATAACCAAATTATCAATAACTCTCCAAAAATTTAACCTATATTTGAATCCATCGATAAACTTTTAGCTATTGTAAATAATCTTTAAACTTTAATAAATTAGTAATATAAAAGATATTTCATTTTAAATTAAAAAAAAAATCACATTATAGTTAAAATTTAAAGAGTCTTAAAATGCAATTCAATAAATTTAGGAGGTATTTTCATCCTAATGTCAAAGTTTATGAGTCATTTGCAATCTTTGGGGTTATTTACCAATTTATCAAAATTTATGAAATAATTACAATGTTTGATAGTTTAGGAGATGAAATTGCAACTCAAGTCAAAATTTAAGGAGGTATTTACATTTTACCATTGAATATATTATCCTTCTTTTTATTTAGTAAACTTAGATGTTATGAGTGTTATTATGACTTAAAACATATATGCACATTTAACCTATCTTTTCTCCAACATTTTTGAGAAATAAGGGAATAATTACACAATAAATTTACAACTATGATCAAACTCAAATAGAGTATTAAACTTTTAAATTGTTAAAGTATAGATCACAAGTGAATTAAATAGAATATCTTATCGTGGCATGCACCTCTACCATAATGTCATTGATTGTAAATGATGTGGCATGTTACATTTACACTCGAACATTAACATATCTTATATGTGTCCTCATGTCATTTCCCTTTAACATGAAACCCTTATTTCCATCCACAACTTCTCTTTTCCCCAATCTTCTTCTTCATGATAAAATGACATGTTTACTATCAAAATTAAACAAAAAATTAAAAAAATTCAAATTGCATGGAAAAAATTACTAAAGTACCATGAGACATAGGCATTTTTATGTGTGTTGCATTTTGAATATGTGACACACGTATAGCTATATTATGTTATATTTTTAAGATACGATATTAATATAATAACGCTATTATTTCATCTTTAAGATGCAATTTTAGTATATTGTCACTTTTTTATAATATAATATTTTAGCGAGATTTTTTTCTAGCTTTATTCGTATTTCATCAGCCAAGAAATCTTTATGAAACTCATTTTATTAGTAGAAGGAGCTTGTATTAGATTTTTCATACTTATTTATTTATTAAACATATCAATTTTAACTTTATATTTTTTTACACTTATTATTGTCTTTATCATTATTATTAGTTATGAAATAGAATATATGATATGAAGAAAAAATATATACATATCATTAGTAGTAATGAGTAATAAGTATTCATATTATAGACTTTTTTTAATCTAATCACATGCAAAATCATATATTCCATATCTATTTAAGTTTTCTATTGAATTTTTTTCTACTTTTTATACATCCATTGAAATTTGGCAAGACTCGATCTACAATATATTAATTGATTGAGTTAATAATCAAAATATTATACAAATTACAATTTTTTTATTATAGGGAAACATTTTATCAATTAACAATTACTTACGTGACTGTCTCTCCCATATCTAATGGTGCTAAACGTGTTGATTTGATGGAGGCAAGTGGAGTTACAATGGATGATGATGATGATGATGATACGGGCATGTCTAGTGTGAGCAATACAAATAATGATGCGTTATCTACAGTGTAATCCACTGGAGCCTGCATTAGTAGATCTACTGTTAAAGGATCAACTGTCGTAAAATTAGTAACAGGAGCATCGGTAATAAGTGGGTCTGCTGTAGCAGGATCGACCATAGGATGATTAGCTATAGGAGGATCAACAATAGGAGCATCAATAACAGGTAAATCTCCAACATCATCAACTAAAACCTTTATATCCACATTTTCTAGAAGACTAAGAGATCTGTCATGTAGCTGTGGTTATTGATCTCGAGCTCAAGCTCGAGCTCAACCTCATCCTCGTCCTTGTCCTCAACTACATCTTTATCCTCTCTGTCTAGTTAATCGGCCCTCAAGTTGCTGCTCTTGTTGATTTGAATCATCCAACCCAATACCTTTATGTCCCTCTAATGTATATTTACTTGTAGTAGCTAAAGCATAGATGTCTAGTATATTTGTGCTCCTCTTTATCTGTGTAAATATATTCAACTATATTGTTATAATGTGATTGAGTTAGTTTTCGTTAATATAATATGGAATTTTACTTATATTTGATGGTTCAAAATAAATAACTTATATGATAGGAATTAACTCTATAAACCCATTGATACATTGCTGGTCACCAATCCCATTATTCGCGCGCGCCTCCGACGCCTCCGAGGCCTCTCCTGAAGAATTCTCTCTCGGCAACCTGCCAATGACGAGAAAGTGTACATCGAAGAAAGGTGGTTGAACTCCTTGAGCTCCCCACATTGTCATACGTTGATCTGTACACTCGATAATGACAATGCCGACCATTCCTTTGCCGAAGACCCTATGCCGAGTACTCCAACCAATTACTGTCGAAAATCACTTACTGAGTAATAAGAGACTCACTTAAACGGCTAAATGGTTTTATCTCAACATACCACCATCTCTTTCGTCCCGGCCTCTTTAATGCCGCAACATTTTGACTCTTCTCGCTTATTGTGCTCAGAGAATATTTGTACTAGACTACTGTTGCACTACTAGTTGTCCACCTCGTCTAACATTTAACTATTTTTCCATTTTTGGTTTGTTGTCATTTTTATCCTTTTCGTATATATTAGGAATCCCCTTTTTGTAAATACTTTATTGTAATTTCTTTATTTGAAATGATGCCCTAGAGACTTATTATAAGTAATCCTTTTCTCTTATAAGCTAGAGATAACTTACATCTTAATACTGAATACTCTGTTCTTGTGAGACAATCCTCTTCAAGTTCATGCCCCTTACATTCTTATCTAATATTGTCGAGTAGCTCAGAATTAGTGGCGGGTAGATCTTGACATCCACTTGTGTGTCATATCAAGTAAGGTGACAAGTCGTGTTATGTTCGTTGGTAAGTCACATCCTTCGAGCAACTTCACATCAGCTACTCTTATTCAATTGTAGATCGTTTCCCTCTGATTTTCCTTGATATCTTGAAGGACCAATTTCAGTTTAATTTTGCCTTGGTAAGTCTTAGTGATAACTGAGCTCTTAGGCACACCATATATTCCTAGTATTAAAGCTTAAGGTTAAGATCGAGAGCTGTGTAGTGTTAGTCTATTGTATCTACTGTTCGAGATATTTGTGTGTAGAAAGCATTTGAGTGGAGTATCCTTGCTGAAGCTTGTATTGAGAATGTCAAAACCTAGTGTACAAGGAGAGATTCACGATGTCGAGAATGATGCTCATGGTCGTAGTTGAGTTAGTTAATAAACACTACGTACTCCTGATGAGCAGATATAAGATCTTACTATTATTATGGCCAACCTAGCTGTCTTAGTAAACAGGGTCTTAGAGGTTGGACAATGTGAAAGAGTTACTGAGTAGGGCCGAGAAACAAGAGGTAGACCGAGGAGGCAGATGAATGAGCAAGCTCCAAAAGCCTTTCTTATGAACTAAACACCACCACGACATGCCGATAAAGTCGCAAGAAGAAGGTTAGAGTTGGACGAAGTGGAACAGTATAAAGAGGAAGAAGACCAGTATAATGGGATGGATAAGCATGAGTCTAGAGCGTTAAGAAGTGCCGAGCATCTTAAAGTACAGATTCCGAGCTTTAACGGGTCTGGTAGTGTTGATGACTACCTCGACTAAGAAGAGAAGATCGAAAAGATATTTGACTTTTACAATTACGGAGATGCTTTCCGCATTAGGGTAGTCGCATTAAAATTTTCTAGGTATGTGGCAATGTGGTGGAAGAAGCTACAGAATATTCGTTTGAGGGCTCAATGCGAAGTCCGAACATGGAACAAGATGAAGAGAGTTCTAACAAGTAGGTTCATTCTTGAACACTACGAGCAAGACACTTTTCGACAACTCCAAGACTTGAGGTAAGGTAACAGATCCATAAACGACTATGTCCAAGAGTTTCAGTTGCTCATGATACAATGTGATGTCGACGAGCCTGAGAGCCGAACTATAGTACGGTTTATCTCGGGACTTCGAGCTGAGATTAGTCACATCTTGGAATTACAGAGCCTCACAACTTTGGATGAAACCATCTGTATAGCCTAAAGAGTTGAAAGGCAACAGCAAAACTAGGCTAGCTGAATGCCGAGTAACAGAACAATGATGCCAAGTAGGAATGGCTTGTCGAGTAGAGCAGGGAGTGATAGGGCATCAAACAAATCCGAAGTCGAATGCCGAGGTCACATGCCAAGTCGACCAGACGAGGGCCAAGGTAAGAGTAAGACTGAGGAACCTGAGATCTAAAGAGACTAAGTTTAAAGCTCAAGACGAAAATCAAATGTTTTAAGTGTCTTGGCTATGGACATGTGGCTAGTCAATGTCCGAATCGCCAAGTCATGACCATTAAGGGGGATAAGCCCCAGTTTAAAGTAGAAAGTGTGAGTGAAGGAGAGGAAGAAGTAGCAATCGATCAGATGCTAGAAGAATTTGAGGAAGATTCGGGAGCCGAGATACCCCCTGAGGGGGGTGTCGAGTATTGCTTTGTTGTTCAGTGATCTCTTAGTACTTTTATAGCTAATGAGAATGAGTAGAGAGAGAACCTCTTTCATACAAATTGCCGGGTGAATGGCAAGCTATGCACTATGATCATTGATGGAGGGAGTGGTACCAATGTCATCGTGCAAAGGGTAGTTAAGGCTATGAAATTGCTAACTCTTCCACACCCCAAGCCATACAAGATTCACTGGCTAAACGAGAGAGGAAGATTACACGTTTCCGAGCAAGTCAGGGTACCAATTATTATTGGTGATAGATACAGGGATAAGGTGCTGTGTGATGTCTTGCCCATGTGTGCATCCCACATATTACTCGACCGACCGTAACTATTTGACTTAAGGGTGTTACACGATGGGTATAAAACACCTACATGTTTTAAAAGGACGGGAAGAAATTTATATTAATGTCGATGAGTTTTAGGGAAGTGCAAGAAGCCCAGGAAAAGGTTATGAGATCTCTACGACAAAAGTCCTTAATGATTTCTTGAGCTCAGTTTGCACGAGAGGTCAAACCCGAAGACTATGTACTCCTTTTAGTCAAGAGATTCCTACAGGTTAGAGAGGCCGAGAACTTACCTGCCGAAATGCTACAACAACTTCAGGAATTTACTAACCTATTTCCATTTAAGATGCCGAAAGGATTACCTCCCTTAAAAGGAATTGAGTATTGCATTGATCTTCAACTTGAAGCAGCCCTACCAAATCAATCCGCCAATAGACTTAATCCTAAACAGGTAGTCGAGTTGAAAAAGCAAGTTGATGAGTTAGTGGATTACGAATATGTTCGTGAAAGCATGAGCCTATGTGTTGTCCCAATTGTGTTAGTACTAAAGAAAGATAGATCATAGAGGATGTGCATTGACAGCCGTGCCATCAACAAGATTACTGTTAAGTACCGATACTTGATCCCGCAATTGGATGACATGCTCGATGAGTTGTATGGTGCATGCATCTTTTTGAAAATAGATCTAAAGAGTGACTATCATCAAATATGAATGAGACCGGGAGATGACTGGAAAACAGCTTTTAAGACTCGGGATGGTCTATTTGAGTAGATAGTTATGCCATTTGGCTTGACTAACATGCCAAGTATATTCATGCGACTTATGAATCATGTACTTCAAGCGTTGATAGGCAAATGCGTTGTGGTTTATTTTGACGATATTTTAGTCTACAGTGTCGACCTTCTTGTCCATATCAAACATTTGAGATTGGTGTTTAACATACTCCATGCTGAGAAATTATTCAACAACTTGAAGAAATGCACGTTCTGTTAGAGTGAGATTGTATCCTTTGGATATGTCGTTTCAAGGAGTGGAGTTCACGTTGATGAGGAAAAAGTCAAAGCTATTAATGAGTGGCCTACGCCAACAAGTGCAGTCGAAGTCAGGAGCTTCCATAGCCTAGCCTCGTTTTATCGAAGATTTATCCAGAACTTCAACTCTATAACTGCGCCATTGACTAAATTAACTAAGAAGAACGTTAAGTTTAAATTGATAGAAAAGGATCAGAGGAGTTTTGAAGATGTGAGGTGTAAGCTGACATTTGCTCCAGTAATTGCCCTACTAGATTTTGAGAAGGTTTTTAAGGTTAAATGTGATGCGTCTAGTATCGGCATTGGTGCTGTACTTATGCAAGAACGCCGACCCATTGTCTACTTTAGTGAAAAATTTCGAGGTGCTGCCTTGAATTACTCAGCCTATGATAAGGAATTCTATGCTCTTGTCCGTACACTCCAGAACTGGTAGCATTACCTGTTGCCAAGAGAATTCATCATCTATTCTGATCGTGAATCTTTTAAGCATCTTCGCGGGCAACAGAAGCTTTCTCGGCATTACGCCAAGTAGGTCAAGTTCCTAGAGACCTTTTGCTATGTCATCAGGTATAAGAAGGGAAGCACTAATACAGTAACCGATGCACTTTCTCGTTATCATACCCTTATCATGATGTTGCAAGCTAAAGTGCTTGGATTTGGGACTTTACCCGATTGATACGAGCATAACCCATATTTTGGGCCTTTAGTAGCTAAGTGCAGTGATAGAGGAGCTGTAAACAGATTCTACTTGAGTGAGGGGTTCTTGATGAAGGACAAGCAGATATGTATACCGAATGGTTCTATAAGGGCACTATTGGTTCGAGAAGCTCATGCCGGGGGTTTAGCTAGCCATTTTAGGGAAAAGAGAACGATTAAGATATTGAAGGAGCATTTTTACTAGCTCAAGATGATGAAGGACGTGCACCGAATACTTGAGGGGTGCAAGGTATGTAAGTATGCTAAAGGGAGGAGAGAGCCCTATGGAGAATACACGCTCTTGCTAATTCCCTAGTGACCATGGATCAATATAAGCATAGATTTCATGCTCAGCCTTCCCCATACGCCTAAAAGATACGATTTAATCATGGTAGTGGTTGATCAGTTTAGCAAGATAGGCCACTTTATTCCCTACCATAGGACTAATGATGCTTTATTCATCGCTAACCTCTTTTTACAGGAAATTATGCTACTACATGGAGTGTCGAGAAGTATTGTGTCTGACTGTGATTCGAAATTCACCAGCTTCTTTTGGAAAACCATATGGAGGAAACTCGGCACTAAGCTCCTGTTCAGTACCTCTTACCACCCTCAGACAGACGGTTAAACTGCAGTAGTTAACAGAACCGTCGGTAGTCTTCTGAGTACCATTATTGGAAAGAACTCTCGTGGCTGGGATTTATGCCTACCAATCATTGAATTTGCCTACAATCGCTCTACTCATAGCTCCACTAGAACATCACCATTTGAGGTTGTTTATAGATTTATCCCAAATCTATCCTTAGATTTAGTTAACAATCTGTCTACACAAAGGGAGAGTCAATCTGGCCTACAGCGTGCTGAGGAATTTCACAAGTTACACCAAAGAATTGCCGAGCAATTAACCAAAACTGTAGCTCAACAAAAGGAAATGGAAAGCCGCAGAAGGAAACGAATCATTTATGCTCCTGGGGACCTTGTTTAAATCTATCTTAGCAAAGAACGCTTCCCTAGCAAGAGGACGAACAAACTATCACCCAAAGCAGATGGACTCTATAGGATCCCGAGGTGCCTTAATGATAATGCTTACAAGATTGAGCTACCCAAA
The DNA here is from genome assembly GCA_024138015.1 of Lumnitzera littorea. NCBI lineage: Eukaryota > Viridiplantae > Streptophyta > Magnoliopsida > Myrtales > Combretaceae > Lumnitzera > Lumnitzera littorea. Next base: position 10,754,220 of record JAMXBB010000002.1, read on the forward strand.
GGTTTTGGCGTATTTACCACATTCAACGTCACCGACTTAACTCCTTATATGCCCGATGATGACAAAGGTCAAGATTTAAGGGCAAATCTTCAACAAACCTGGGAAACTGATGCATTGTCGATCAGTGGTCCCATTACTCGCACGTGCCTTTGAGGCCTCTAATCCCTCTCCCGAATAATTCTCTCTCAACAACTTGCTGATGACGAGAAACTGTACATCAAAGAAAGGTGGTTGAACTCCTTGAGCTCCCCACATTGTCATTCATTGATTTGTACATTTAGTAATGATGATGCTAACCATTCCCTTACTGAGGATCTTGTATCGAGTACTTCAACCAATTGCTGCCAAGAATTACTTGCTGAATGATGAGAGACTCACTTAAATAGCCGAGTGGTTTTATCTCGGCATACCACCATCTCTCTCGTCTCGACTTCTTTAGTGTTGCAACATTTTGACCATTCCCGCCTACTGTGCTTAGAGAATATTTGTGCGAGACCAATGCTGTACTGCCAACTGTCCACCTCGTTTAACATTTAACTACTTTTCCATTTTTTGTTTGTTGTCCTTTTTACCCTTTTCATATATACTAGGAATCCTCTTTTTGTAAATACTTTCTTGTAGTTTCTTTATTTGTAATGCCGCCCTAGGGACTTACTATAAGTAATCCTTTTCTATTATAAGCCAAAGATAACTTACATCTTAATACTGAATACTCTGCTCTTGTGAGATAATCCTCTCCAAGTCCATACCCCTTACACTCTTATCTAATCTTGTCGAGTAGCTCAGGATTAGTGGTGGGTGAACCTTGACATCCACTTGTGCATTATATCAAGTGAGGTGTCAAGTCGTATTGTGTTTGTTAGCGAGTCACATCCTTTAAGCAACTTCACGTCAACTACTCTTGTTCGATTGTGGACTGTTTCCTTTTGATTTGCTTCGATATCTTAAAGGACCCATTTTAGTTCAATTTTGCTCGATAAGTCTTAGTGATAACATAGCTCTTAGGCACACCACCAATTACTAAAACCTAAGCTAGAGGATCATAAGGACTTACAAGTACTAGCTCGATGACTCTTCAAGGACAAGGATTCTAACATTAACTAGGATATGTTACACTTCATCTGCCCTAAGTGCTAAGGCATAGTCATGATAGGAATAGTTTTCAAGTATGTAAACACCACAAGTCTTTTGAAGCCAAGCAAACAACCATTCAACCAGCCGAAGCCTCAGAACAACACCTAGTGTCCAAACTCCGATCTAACCCATATTAGGTTGGCTAATTCATGCATTCTTTTTTTTACCTGTATCGAGATAACACCATTAATTACTAAGTTGCTAGAGATCCAACACTCGTAAGGTCAATCGAATGCATTCAATATTAGGCTTGCCAACCATAATTTGACACGTACCTTTTAGTACAACATCCTAAAATGATTCCCCTTTCCATACATTATACCATATAGTGACGTTTTTACCCTTTTTTGCATTTGTCTTGGGAATATTTATATCTAATATGTAATTTGCCACTTTTGTCTTTTCTTTGAAATATAACTCTAAGGGAGCCATATATAAGTATCACTTACTTGCAATGTAAACAACACTTCTTACACTACTAATATAGACATTTCCTTTTAAAGCACTCACCGTGTTTTTTTTTCCCCTAACTCTTATTTATTCTTTTTCGCAAATAGTAGTGGCAAGTGACCCTAATCCTTACTTGTGTGTCATATCAAGTGAAGGTTAGGCCAAATAGTATTGGTTAGTGTCTCATATCCAATTGATAGTTAATTAGGTTTTTGCTAAACCCTTTGTTCTTTCCTTCCCTTTTATTCGTTTTCGTGCTTCTCCATGTATACGATGTTACGCCTCAAAGCGGTAAAGTTGTAATAATTTTGCAGTGCAAATTATTTTAAGATAGAAGCTGACTTTACAGTCACTATTTTAAACCTGATTTACACAATGTGTCTATAACTAACTCGCTTTAAAATAAACAATTCATAAATAAACATGTTATTTACTTATGAAATTAAAAAAAAATACATATTTACTCTAAAATATCTAAGTATATTACAAGATTTAGTAGCATAATCATAATCTACTTAAGAAATGCATAAATTATTACTAAAAGCTTTAAAAATAAAATTCAAACTTATGAGTATTTCAAATCCTCAGTTTTATAACCTCACTCCCTAAAATTTAGTAGTTGCTAACTTTAGGGTAGTTATATGACCGCTTCTTAGCTAACATTTGTAATAATATCTATAGGGATGTGAGTAACCAACTGCTCAGTAAGTTGAGATGGAGACTTAAAACTATACATCAAATACAATTAGGGTTATCAACCAAATTAGTTAGATGTTATGTATATACAAGCAAATGTCATTACACGACATTATCCGGTCCATCGTAAAATTAGAGGAATTACACCCACTCTAATTTAAGTTGAGGAGTTTCCATGTTTATACAATAACTCACGACCAAATCTAAGCTTGTGCAATGGAGACACCGCTCCTCTCATAACTACCTTCGAACCATTAACTTCATCCTTACTGTGATCTCCTCACTTGTCACTTAGTTCGACTATGGATGAAGAAGAGACTCATTATGCTATCCAACACCGTCCTTTTCGAATGGTTTGGTATTTGGCCAAAGAACCCTAATGTTTCCCTTAATGGGTTACTATGCAAGTCCAATTTAAAATTACAAGTCATATATTTTCTTAGATCCGATTTAAGGTGTTCAATCATTTCAAACAAATCATACAAGTACAAGCTAAAGTTGTAAACTAGAATCATATCATCAAACTTAGAAACAATCACATACAGGCATGTATATAGTCAATTATCTAATAATCACAATCAAGTATAATCTCAAGTCTCCGAGTACTACAAATTAGTACTTTGAAATACAATAACATATTAATCTTAACTTACTTGGATTTCTCACTTGCTCACTTAAAGTGCGACTTACACAGGCCATTATCGATAATCCCTATAATACAAATATTGTTTTTGTTTCCACATAACTACCATAAATATGATTATCTTTGGTTTATGATCTTCTTATATTTAGTGATTTAGGTCTAAATCTCTTAGAACTACTTCCTAGTTCAACCAGGTTTTGAATTTGTTTCTTATTCCGATTGCGGTTTCGGCTTTTGAATTAGGTTTTAGTTTACCTTTTTCTTTCTATTACTTTTTATTTGTAAGCCTTTTAAATGCCTTTTAACCTTTTTCTTACGGTTTATTTAATGAGTATAACTTTTGGTTTAAGTTTTTTACTTACTATCTAATATACTTATATTAATCATAATTTGGACTACTTCTAAATTATATTCTGATATAGGAATAATCTACATTTAATGTGACCACTTATACACGTGTATATATACATATAAGTTTTAAGTCATTAGTTTTTAGTTTAAGATTATGATTTTATTTAATTATTCAAATTATATATCTCTTATAACCAAACTAGTTCTAAATTAATTTTTGATTCAGTTTTTGAATCAAGTTTTGTTTTGGCTTCTGATTGCTATTTTTATTTGTAAACCATAGGAATTCTTCCCGAACTAATATTTAAAATTCATCTAACTATATCTAAGTATCTTAAATCTCCATTTTAGCTCCTAACCAGCATTTTAATCAGTACGATATACTATATTTCTAATTTAATTACCAAATTAGCTCCCGATGTAAGAATAACCTACATTTTTCATATAATTTCATAAATTCACCTTACAAATTAGATTTATATCATATTCCTAATATTATAATACCATTAATTTTTACCTAATATTTTCTACCCATTTAATTCCTATATATACATATTATGTAGTATTACATATTATTCAATTATATCACCTATCTAACACTTCTAACACCACATATATTATCCTTCATCATCCAATAATATATCTAAATGCCTAATTATATTATAAATCGGAATTTATACCTAATTTACCCTAAATCAAAATATTAGCTTATTTATACCCTTTTACCCATTATTTATCACATAATATACATAATACATACTTCTAACATCCTAAATACTACAAATATCATACTACATTAGTAATTAATATCCTAGAACACCTAATTACATACTAAATTAGAATTTTTACTAAATTAATATTAAATTACAAAATTAAACCTAAATATTACCTTTTACGCAGAATTTTAGGGCCTAAAAATTAAGTACAAATTTAGAAAATTAAATTTAATAAAAAATATTCATAGCATTGTAATATATATCTTAAATAATATACACAAAAATTTTGAAGTCAAAACTACATCTTTAAGGTTGTTTAAATCTAAACCAAAAACTAACTCGGGTTTAGTCATTTCTTAAGAGCAGTATATCTCGAGCCCTAATTTTATCTCGATATTTTCCCCTAAATCTACATACTAAAATATCCCAGAATACCAAATTTCATAATTTTTCACATCTATTTGATATTTTTAATAAATTAAACAAAAATCAAGAAGAAATTAAAACTCACCAGTGTCACTAGCTCCGGCCACCAAAGCCTTATCGACACGACCAAGCATAAGGTCCACTGTATGGTGGTTGGTCTAGTTCTTTCCCAGGCGGTTGTTGGGTTTGGTTCTTCACTAGGCCTTAATTATACACTAATTTTCTAATTTTTGGTAAATTTAGGTTTTCCTCTCTTCTCTCTTCTCCTTAATTTTTTCTTGATTCACAATTTACCAATATGATTTGTAGAAGAATGTTTCTAAATTTATAAATGTGTTTGGATAGGTTAAGGAATTATTTGGTGTCAAATGTCCCTTATCTTCTTTCATTTTACTTTATATTTATTTAATTTTGATTGGTTAAATTTCCATCTTCCTTTTCCAAGTTGCCACGCCTCATTTGTAGACATTTCCACACTTATCCATATTTTTCTTGATTTTTTTATGAATTTTCTTTAATTAATTTACAATATTTTATTGTATTTAAGGTATTTTAGGTAATTTTACGTATTTTATCTATATGTAAATACATATATGGTATAAGTAAATACATATTATTTTATAATTTTAAGTGTACATATGTGATATCTCTATCGATTCGTTAATTATTGGAATTCATTTTACGCGTTTTCGATAAATAATAGGTAATATATATATAATTCAATATTATAATAATTAATTATTTTATTACTTATTTTCTTAAATCCAAACTCACGTAATTACTTTTACTAATATTCTTAACTTTGTCGTAATAATTAAACTTGATTAGATATTTTACCCAATCACCCTAAATTTTACAGACTGAACCCCGAATAGCTAATTGCGAGGCTTACATACGACCCTAGAGACACATCATTACTAATGTAGCCAAAAATGCTCCAAGTTGATGATGTATCTCTATGTCACTCTATAGTACTAGTTGAAGTAGTTAGTAGAAACCATACCACATACGATATCATCATATGCGATTTGAACCAATCTTTACCTCTTATCCTACCATTAGGCAATGTATCTTGCATTCTTTTTTGCCCAATCTCCTTCTACTTTCCTTGTAGATCTATCTTGTTTATGTTGTTTGGATTTATGTTGCAATTTTCTAAGATTCGTTGTATTTCCCTAAATTGTCTCATCACTCTATCTGGTTGGTGTATTTCCATGATGTGGAAGCAAATCATGGGAACGTAGGCTAGCCATATGTCTCTCATCTCTTAGCATATTTGAGGTAGCATATCAAATATCTTTGAGGTATAGGCCATCTAGCAAATCTACAAAAGATAAATTTATTTCATCATATAAGTTATAGAAAAAAAAATTAGAACATATAAGTAATTATTGTTGTGTATCGTGTAGGAGTTTAACGATCTAAAGCTTTACAATGCTGAGATAAAACTCGAGTGGGAGTTTATCTAATATCAAACGTATTATCTTACTAGTATGCTAGTATGCTAGGGCGAGCTACATGTGTGTATCTCTTCTCTAGTGCCAAATGAGGGAATCTATCTTATGCCCACACTTAAATTAGCACTACTACGATACCCATCTTTGCTACCCCATCCTTTACAACTCAACATAAGTATATAACCATGCGAGGCAAGCTGATGCCTAGCTATAGCTATGTAGAGCCTATAAATCCTCCAATAGTGGTAAGAACACCAAGTGCATGTAGCTAGATGATGTATCTATGAACAAGAGACATTAAATCAAATGTAATATATAGATCTTCGCATGGCACTAGATCACTATGACATCTGCATCTACTGGTGGACACCTCAACAGTAGACTCATGAGTCAAGACATCTTGACTCTCTGCCCAACAATTTGATCTCCGTTCAATCTTGCTCCCAATAGGCGTTTACACAATCTTGGCTAGTTATGTATCGTGATACCCATCATTAGTTGCCCATCTATGGGTAAACCAATTATACTACGATGTCTTAAAGTGTCAATTCGACCTTCCCATGCGTCAAATGGAATGTATGAGTCTCTGGTCACCATTACTTTACTAATGCAGTAATTATCCCCCAATCTAATTGTATGAATGGCAAGTATGCGAATCCATGGAGTCTAGCTTGCTCTAAGTGTCTATCCTCTTGTTGTACTCATCTCGCATCTCTTGAGGATTCTTTAGTGATGCATCTTTTTTTATAGTAATTAACTAGGTTATGTTCCTACAAAATTCAATTACATTAGATTTTACTAAATTATATAAGTTTATTGAATAAACGATGGTTTCATGCTTTATACCTACCCTCTTCATACAACCTCAAGTTCATGTACATCTTGTTGTATTAGCATTGATCTATCTACTAGCCTTGGATCTATCTGCATAAGAAAAGGGTAAATATATGTAAGATTTTTTGTAAGTTAAGTCTAACGTATCAAATTGATTATAAAGTAATAGGAATCGGGCTACTAGGCCTTTGACCTGCAGCCGAGCCTAAGGACTGGAAAGGCTAGCAAGGCAAATCCTCTTGCTTTAGTTGACTCTTGTCGAAGCCGAGTATCTCTTTGTTGAGTCACTCTGTATGCTAAGCCAAGTGACTACCCATCGCTTTGAAGTATACTAAATTGTAGATTGCCGAGATAATAACCAGGCCGTTCTTGAGTACTCACTCATGTTCGAGCCGACCAATTACTCGGCTTCACCCTTGCCGAGAGAGAGAGAAACCCTGGACCGATCTTTAATCACCCCTATTCGAACCAACAATCTAATCATACTCTTTTGCCTACATCCTTCAATGACCTCGCCAATGTATCGCTACTACATATATAGGACCACATGTAAAATTTACCATACGAATCGTTCCTTTTCTTAAATATTCATTTTTATCCTTTTGTATTCTTGTATATTACTTCTTTAGGATAATACCTTTCTTGTCTTTTCCCCTTTAGGCAAATTGCCTTAACTTATTGGGTATAAATACCCTTTGTATTTGTAGTTGTAATCAGATTTGAACATTAATATACTTGACATTTTCTTCTCATAAACACTACTTTGTTTAAATTCATTTCACTCTTATCTTAACCCTTAACTAAAGCTAAGTGACAAGTAACCTCACCAGACTATCTCATGAGTCATATCGAGTTGTGTCGTGAGTCTTCAGAAGTTCTATTGATACGTCATATCCATTGGAGTTGTTCGTAGGTTTTTACTTACTTTTCATTCACATTTGTCCTTTTGCACATCCTCATCATTTCCTTTTTAAGTTTTCGGCAAGCTTAGACCCATTCAATGACCAACCTTATCTATTCTTGGTTACGATTCACACCATAAAGTATAACATAGTATTCATATATAATAATGAGACAAAAATGTTATAAGTTTTTATAAACCTTGTTTTAGGCATGTTCTTACATTGTACCATTACTTTCTACATGTTCAACAACAATTTTTTGTCATTTTTTCTTTTAGATCCATCTCATTGTAATATTTGCTTATTCAGCTTTTTCATACAATGGGTGTATTTTTTGAATTCCTTCTAGATCTATCCACATGCGCTTATCTCTTAGAGTTTAGAAGGCAATTTAATAACAAACGACTTAATTTTCCCAAGGATACCACCTCTTGATCTTATGTGTAGAATCTATTCTTACGTGAGCCATGGCTACTAATGCATGTGAGTAGGGTATTTTGTACATTTACCACTTATTATAGCTACATATGTTGTTATTTATGTCAACTCTATGATAATGACTACCTTTTCTTCCATATTTACTGATATACACTCCTATCTACACCTTAAACATTCCTGTTTTCATGTTAAATGTGTTCACTTGGTGGTAAGTAGCTGCCCCTATCCATTTTTCTATCTTTTTGATAACCTATTTGTGTAAAGATTTTCCTTCACATATATTCTTAACTACCCTATTGCACCTTTCTTAGAAGTAGTTTATATAGTTATAGAAGATCCTTAGAACTATTGTCAAGATGGGCAATGGCCTTAGACCTTTCAATATTGCATTATAGCTCTTACTGAGATTTGTTGTCATTTGACCATATTTGAATTCCCCATCATGTAATCGTGTCTACAACTCACTAGGGATGTCTGTAAAATTGTTTGGAGCAACTAGGTTCCCTTTCCTTATCTATGCCATATAGAATGCAAATTTGTTTTCTTGTACTTGGAAAGCTATTGCAATTACCAACCTCTTCAGATAGTGGCTTTTGTATTTTGTGTTGAAGTTACTAGTACATATCTTATACATACTCTCCATCTTACATACTAAGGTTGCCATCCAATACCCTTATCTTTCATTGCTTTTCTTATACTCTTGTGTCGGTTTGATATAATACATAAGATAAGATCATCATTACGCGATCTGTGTAAGCACTGCTTCAACTTCTTCATAAACTATGTCCAGCTTTTACCTGATTCCTTATCAACTAGTACGAATGCTATGGGGAGTATGTGATTCGCACTATCCATGCTACACACAATCGACAAGTTATGTGGATATTTGTCATACAAGAATGTGCCATTTATATTGATCATCGGCCTGCCTTGTTTTAAGGCTTCTATATGTAGCCCAAATGCATAAAACAATCTTTCAAAGACCACCTCATTTTCCTTCTCGATTGATAGAAATTTCCAAGCAATAGGGATTAGTTCTCTAGATCACATTCATCAGTTTTGGTAGTTCATTATATGATTCATTCTAAGTGCCATATACTTTTTCAATTGCTATTCTTTTTAGCCCCCAAACTTTTCTCTTTGAAATGACATAACTATATGCATCTTCAATTTGTTGTTTGAGTGTGGTGATCTTTACATCTAGATCATTTTTTATTTGGTCTAGAAAACATTATTTCATGAATGTTTGGTCAAACTGTAGTTGATCATTTCGGAATGTCCTTCTAGTACACATGTATCGTCCTTTAACAATTGTAATTAGGGGCAATATCATGGCTTACACCTCAACTTTGCCACTTTTTGTAACTATACACTTGAAGTTTCAATTTTTCTAATTATACACCTAATTATAAATTTAGCTATTACCACTTATACCTCAATTAACTCTAATACACAACTTTGGTCCATTCAATACGATAAGCCAATGGGGTGGCCTCCTACAACCTTAAGGGGGTTGTGTAAACCCTAAAGCCAAGCCAAGTAACCATAGGTTTGAACTTAAAACCCAAGGTTTAGGACGATCGGCTAAAGGATCCGATCAAACCCAAATTATAAACTATTTAACAAAATACCAGTAAAAATGACCCTCTAAACTTAAATTTAAGAAAGTGAGTAGTAAAATAAGAGACTATAAAATTTTCAAATTTTAAGCATAATAACTGCTAATTACCGAAAAGGCAAAAAGTGTAATATAATAACTAATAAATTAGTAGAGATAGATTATATGTATACTAAAAATTTTAGAATGACCAAAATAATATTTAGGAATGTTCACGTGTACCCTACATGTATTTACGTGTAGATAAAAATACGCGTAATTGCTAAAATAGGCCGAAAATTAAGTAAATAATTAAAGAAAAATACAAAATAATTATAAAAAAATCAGAAAAAATTCAGAAGAAGATATCTGCAACTAGATTAGGTCGTGACTGAAAAGAAAAAAAATTATCCAATAAGATTTTGCCAAACTAAAAGCCTAAAATCAAGGAAATGGGCAAAATCCCATCAAATTAATGCACATTAATTACTATGTTTGTCTATAAATAAGGAAAAAAATTCTCAGAAGACATTTGGACAGTTTGTAATTTGAGAAAAATCGAAACACAAGAAAAATCAAGAGAAATTCCAGAAAAAAAAAAAAGAAAACTGTGCAGATTAGCAAGGTGAACTAGAATCACCACCCACCACCACCTGGGACCGAACCACCACCACCACCCTACACTAGGACCAGCGTCTGGACCGGCCGACAGCCTTGGACCGGGTTTGGACGGCCAGAAAGCTTTGAACCGGTTAGTCATTTATTCACCCCGATTTTTGTATAATTTTGTAAAATTAGTTATTTTGCCCAGAAAATTATGAAACTTGTTATTCTGAGGTTTTATTGTATGTAGATTTAGGGAAAAATATTGATTTAGTTTAATTATGTCTGAAAATATAGGGTTCTTAAGAAATTGATCAAAACTGAGCATGATTAAACCGGAAATTAAATAGGCTTAGGGATGTAGTTTGGGGCTCAAAATTTTTTTGTAGGATTCTCATATGATTTAGAACAGTGCTATGAAGCCCTTTTTTTTAAATTAATTTTCAAAAATTTTAAGTTAATTTTTAGCCCTAAAATGATGGTAAAATTGGGTGATTTGGGATTAATTAGGTAATTAGGATGTTAATTACTGATTTGGATCTTGATTAGATGATTAAGGAAGTTAATCTCTGCAGTGGAACCCTAATCCTAGCTTTTAGGTACTAATTATGGTTAATTAGGGAAATTAGGTAAAGAATATGAGAAATTAGGAATATGTGAAAATATAAATTACTAAATTTAAAAAAATAAAGTTATTTAGATAATATTATAATTGAAATCAGAAAAATAATAAATCGGAATTAATATTTAATTTTAAGTAAATATCTTAAAATGTAAGATTTTTACACATCGGGAATAAATCCGATATCCCAATTAGGGTTAGTGTGTACCGAATAGTTAGAATACCAAAATTACGACCCAATAGGATATTTGAATACCCGAGCATAAGGTGATTAATGTCACATTGGGATTCGAGCCTAATTACGACTTAGGAATTAAAACTAGAATCTAGTTTAGGAGCCGAACCCCGAAATAAAATACAACGAATTATTAATACGTTGTAGGTATACATGAGGAAAATGAGTTACATTATAAATTAGAATAAGAATCCATAAAAATAAGTACTAAAAGGACCTCTTTGCATTATAGGACACCCAGAAACAAATCAGCTCGCAATTTGAGGATCGAGCGATCGAGCAAATTCAAGTAAGTTGGGTTATTGCTTATTGTAATAGAGTACTAGTTTTGTAGTGCTCGGAGACTTAGGCTTGTATATGCTTGTGATTATAAGTAGTTTGTGCATGTGTTTGATGTATCTGAATTTGTGCTGTGAGTGATTTTGTGACTGATTTAATTGGTATGAACTTGTTTGAAAACCTTAACCGGAATTTAATCTTAGTCGACCATAATAACCGAAAACGTCATGCATTGCAACCCATTAGGGGATCATAGGACTCTCCAACCAAATACCGACCCCTTCGAAAGGGATAGCGCAGGATTGCAAAATGGTCCCTTCTTCATCCTCAGTCGAACTAAGTGACAGGAGAGGAGGTCGCGGCGGGGGTGAAGTCAATGGTTCGAAGGTAGTCGCGGGAGGAGCGAGGTCTCCATTGCACAAGCCTGGGGTTGGTTGTGAGCTGTTGCATAACATGGAACTCCTCAACCCGGATCGGAGCGGGTGAAATTTCTCTGATTTCACAACGGACCGGACTACGTTGTGCGATGACACTTGATTGTTGCATTGCATGAAAATAATTGTTTGATAACCCTGTTTGTGCTTGTATGCATTCATGAGTCTCCAATTCAACTTACTGAGCTGAAGTTGCTCATACTCTTATAGATCTTTTTGCAGGTTCTGATTTGTAATCTCTTCAAGTACCATGCCGCCCTACAATTATCCAGAGGTTAGTCTTTTTGAAGCTAGGGGTGTGAGGATCAAGTTATTTAGCTTAATGTGTAATTAGACTGACCTTGTAGTTAAAGGATGAAGACTGTTAGTTATTCTGTAAATTAGTAAACTGTAGTTATTATGTAAATCTTCCTGGGAAGCTCTGTGGACTTATTTATATGATTATCTACGTTTAATAGTAATTTGAGTTACTTATCATATTTGTAGTATAATCATTAATCGAATTGTTTACTTCAAAGCGAGTGGTCGTCGACACCTTGTGTAGATTATCTCTATGGTAGGAACTGTGAGGCCAGTTTCTATCATAGAATAGTTTACACGGCGGGACTGTTGCGACTTCGCGACTTCGGGGCGTAACAGGTTGCGCAAACCCCCCTAAGGCTCTAGGCCATCATCAGCGTCTGCTAATGGGTCTTACAACCAACACTTTTAAAGTAGGTTGCAAACCATTGTTTTGCAGGATTTGGCTGCGTAGCCATCCATCAAGGGTTGTATGACCCCCCTAAGGCCGTAGGTGGTTACCCTATTGGCTAATTCTACTAATTGGACTCATAGTATAAATTGCAGTTAATTGAGATGTAGACAACGACAAGTAAATCTTTAACTAAGTGTATAATTAGACAAATTGAAACTTTAGGTTTATAATTGCAAAAAGTGGGAAAGTTGAGATGTAAATTATGACATTGACCCATTGTAATTACCAAGTCAGTGTCTCGACGCTTTTGGATTGCACGAAGTGTAATACCCCTTACATACGAGGTGACAAAATCCTAAATCATTAAGGCACCTTTTGGTGTAGTAGCTTGGAGTGTGTTGAAACTCCAAAGTTAAGCATGCTTAGGTTAGAGCAATCCTAAAATGGGTGACCTCTTAGGAAGTTGCTGCATCAGGGGACAAAACCGTACGGCGTTCCATGCCAAAGCGGATGATACTTCGATGGGAAGAGTTTCGATCGAGTTGTTACAAGTAATATTAGAGCAATCCACCAAACAAAAGGGTAGAACCCTGTTTGGTGGTTGTCTTGGACCTATATAACAAAACTGACAAAGGCGTCAGTTCTGTAAGGGGGGGTGGATTGTAATACCCCTTACATGCAAGGTGATGGAATTCTAAATCATTGAGACATCTTTTGGTGTAGTGGCTTGAAGTACGTTGAAACTCCAAAGTTAAGTGTACTCAGGCTGGAGCAATCCTAGGATGGGTAACTCTTAGGGAGCTACTGCACAAGGGGACAAAACTGTGCGACATTCTACACCAAAGTGGACAATACCTTATTGAGAGAAGTTCTGGCTGAGTCATTACACAAAGTCGCCATCTACAATTGCATGTATTCTTCTCTTCACAAACAATATTCCATACCTTCTTGTTTGATTTAGTCACTACAAAGTTACAGTGATTCTTTATATGCTGCATTTTCAATACATAAATCAAATTTGACTTATTTTTAAGCTTAATCTCTTTCTTCAACTCATTTCCTAACTACACGTCGTTACAAAGGAAATCCTCCTTATAGGATATGTAATCGTCACCCACATCCATCATGCTAAGGAATGGAATATGATATTGGAATAACATACTACCAGTCTATTGTTCTGTTAGAGCACTAGGTGTTATTATTTGTCCTTGGACATTTTCTAGTAAATTTGGACACTCATCCTTTTCACTGGATGTGTCTATCTTAATCTACATCTCTTAATCATTATCTAAATCTGCTCCATATATCAATTCATCTTCAAAATCACTATCTTCAAGTGCCTTCTCTATCCTCCTATCAAGATCACTACTAACAGGTATATTTTCATTCGATATGTAGAAATCACCGATTGTTTCAATGTTTTTTGAAGCATTCATAGATTGTTTCTTGTGGTAGTTGAGGTATACTCATCTAAACCGTTATTGGTTGCTCTTGAGGCATGACAACTTAATCTTTGACATTGATACATAGATGCTGAAGGCATGTCATTCCGAATGCCTTAGCAATATCTATAAGGGCTTGGACATCTTCATTATTACTAATGTCTTTCAACATGAATTCTTTTGCTCCATTTCCATATACAGATGTCTATTTATGATACATTTGTATAGTTCTTGTATTAGGATCTACTTACAACAACTCATATATCTTAGTTAGAAGCTTTAAGCAATCAACATTCACCTCTACTCTCATATCCTAACCGGCTCCCGATCATAATATGGTCTTTCTGGATCTATCAAAATCTTGCCATTTGCAAAAAATGAAAACATGACATAATTCACCATTTTTCGTTGTTATTGACATCAACAATAGTTATGTTAATTGTATTAACAGAAAGTGGCATAACAAAAGGTCTTATATTTGATAATAGAAGGCATATTGCAAAGTTTGGTATAATAGTTTCTTTGGTTATGTTAACTTATATGTTAACACAGCAACCATCATAACCAACATTGTAAAGTTATGTTGTAATAGCTAACTTAACCAAAGTATAACATGTTATCTTAATATGTTATACCTTAATGTTGCAAATTCCACTATCTAATCACTTTAAGATTTTGAATGAATGTACCATGCTAAGACAAACATGTAGGAGATGTTCATGCTAAATTTATGGCCATAGTTACAAATTATCATTAATAAAGGATTCATAATCTATTCTTAAAAAGGAACTAGGTAGCAACTAACTTGAAGTTAATTCTTAGAACTACATATTTTATGCTCAAGATTATTCACAACTGCAATTCAAGGAAATTTATGCGCAGTTGGAAGCCAAAAATAAGTACTAGATGGCGTCTTGTTTCTTGTATTCAACCAAAAAGTTAGTCTACTCTTAACAAACTTAATCCCATCCATCTTACCTACTAAACAAAATAAAACCTTATCTTGAACAAGAGAATTGTAAGTTTATCTCCACTTAAAAAACTTAACAGCATCCATCTCACTTGGTAAACATAATAAGACCCCAGCATGAAGGAGAGAATGGTAAGTTTATTGATAACTTGTTATTACGGTTGATAGAAATGACTAAGTTAGAAATTTAACTAATTTTAAGAAATTGAATGTTAGGAATTGAATTTCAAGAAAACAAACAAAGGCTAATAGTTATACCATTGAGATATCATTGTCATTATAGTTCGAAGAAATCAGCACTTGGTGACTTAATGAGGTCATATTCAATTTGCATTAAAAATATGCAAAACACAAGGTTATGTACAATGCATTAAAAATTAATAGTAGGCTACTTTCTTCTAATTGCTTTTGTCCTTGGTTTCACATTATGCAAACAAGAAGACCAGCAATATGGTACATTAAAAATTAGTAGTAGCTATAGTACAATTCGATAATTGACCAATCTTAAAAACACTCCACAGTAACTCTATGCTAGTACACAATAGTTGGAGATTGGCTTATGTACTCAATAATTAGCACGACACTGCACTTCACTATCTCACATGCACCAACCTTTGTTTTTCACTTTTCATTCACCATCCATATACAACCGTTCGGACTGCAAATACAAACACAACCAACACACAACTCCCTTGCAATACACAACGACACAAAATATCGATACCACCATATTAGCATACTATAATGCACAAGCATAACTACGAAAATTGTACACTAACACATATCATAATTACGATTCTACAGTTTTTACAGTCATAGCAATTTCTCACTCGAACTCACAAGCACCACTTGACCCTTACTCAAGACATAAAATCGGCTACAACAATTGTTGTCACTGCTAAACTAAGGGAATATGAATTAATGGAAAATTTTAGAGAAACATACAAGTTAGAACAATAACTTAAATAAGCAGTACATCAATTATCTAGAGCTCCATCCCTTTTAGTTCCCCTTTTCTCACCCTTTTTCAGCAATAAATTGAGCATTAAGATTGCATTTTCTGCTTTTAATTGTACATTGTTCTATCTAGTTCTAACTACATATTCTGGTATGGTTCTTAAGCCATTTTTCCCCTCTTAAACTTGTTCATTATTGCTTTGACCGTATAATAATTTTCATGAAAAGTATATTTATATCATGTTTGTGACATCAATGTTGACACCTTACCTTATATCCGCTATTGTAGGAAACATATGTGAAATTTTGAGATATGAGTGAACATTGCAAATTAAGAACTTGTTTACAGATTAGTAAATGTTTCCACTGTCTAAGAGGTTATATAGGTGTAGCATAAGCATTTGACAATTTGTTTCACTAACTCAAGATTAGTTTTGCATACTGTTGAGTAGAGAATCATAAATTTCATAACTAAATTATTACTAGTGTAGTAGGTATAGATTCTTATTAACATAATATCCTATGTGATGCTTTCATGTGCAATGTACTCAGTAATACTATGGTCAGGAATTACAATTGTTGTATAATATATTGGCCATCATCCATTACTTTTATTAACATACTGTTTATGTTGCAACCTAAATATGGAGGGATAATCATAGATATTGGTATAGATACTATTTATTAACATACTGTTTACTATTATATACCTCATAACTAAATAAAAGGGCAACACTTTAGTTTTCTGTTGTTCTATTTTTCCAAATAATTTTCTTGATTTATATTCAACCGTTTCAAATTAAATTCAAAGCACTCCATGAAGTTATCTAGACAAAAAGAAAACCTCAAATTCCATCAGGGATGTTGGAAGGACAAGTTTATTTTCTAACGAAGATACATAATAAGAAAAGACCTCAAATTATGTGGTTCTAGTTGCAACACATTCAAGTCATGAAATCTAGGATTTAACGAGAAAACGTATAACATTATGTTTAGTTTGCAAACTAGGACTTGTACTAGATTAGAATAACTTTTTAAGGGATATGACAATAAATTAAAAGATGGAACGGCTACGATTAAGCATCTCTACATAGATTATACCAACAAAAGTTGTCCAAACTTTTATGTTAAACTTCTGTGGTTCTAAGAAAGATGGATGAAATCTATTAATACTAAAGAGAGATACTAACAAATAACAAGCATTCACAAATACAACATAACTCCCCATACTTATAATTGCTTAGCTTCTCCACTCCCAAATTCCATAAATTTATTAAATGCAATGCTAGGCCTTAAAAAAACAAGGGGAAAAAAAATGTCTTAAGTTTCAACCATTACTAGCTTTAAAATTACTTGATGATTAACACAAGTCTTGTCAAAAGGTACTTGCAATCTCTCTTGAAGCCTTAAAAGCCATTGTTCCCGGTAAGAAAGGGAATTCACCATAAGTTCAGCTAAACAATAATCAAAGCCAAGGGAACAAGTGCTTTGAACATTTGTTTTCATCTTTTCTTACCAGAACCATTTTAACTGTTTGGCACGTTATTATAAGGTCTAAATTTAAATATTAAGTGTTAAAACTTCGCATTCTTCTCCTAACCTAATCTTATAGGTGGTTGTTTTGTCTCATATAAAACATAGTTAACCTAGTGGCAGTAGGAGAAACATATTTGAGAATTTTCAGTGACTTAAACTAAGAATCATCTATCATAGCAATTTTTTCTATTGGCAATGTGTAGGATAAGAACTATGTTCTTATTATCACGAAAAAGGTTTTAAAAGACCTTATTTCTACATCATTTTCTTCCAATTAATTTCATAATTTGAACATTTATGATATTAAAATCTTTTACTAATAGCTATCAATCTTGTAATTCCATACGTATCTTGAAACTCATTACCGCCAACTTCCTATTATATAAATGCAAAAACTTGCTTCTTGAATCTAAGTGCAGTGGTGTTACGCTTTGTTTTGGAAGGAAAGAATGTGTTGGTATCTATTGACTGCTAGATAACCACATTGAGTTTCAAATTTTTTATATTATCTTCATACTCAAAACATAGGATCTAGGAAAGGAAATACTCAATTTGCTCAAGTGAATTTCCAGATTATTGTATGATGTTAAACTTCTATGGTTCTAAGAAAGATGGATGAAATCTATCAATACTAAAGAGAGATGTTGACAAATAACAAGTATTCATAAATGTAACACAACTTGCACTCATAATTACCTTGCTTCTCCATTCCTAGCTTCCATAGATTTATCAAATGTGATACCAGGCCTTAAAAAAAGAAAAAAAAAAACTCGAGTTTCAACTATTACTGGCTTTAAAATTACTTGATGATTAGTATGAGCCTCATACTTTGCAAATAAGTACTAAACAAGTGAATTTAGGGTATCGGTGAAACTAACTTGATTAACATAAAAACATATTTATAGACCCCAGGCATTATTCAAGGAGACTCTATGAACCCAGATAATAAAAATATAATAAAATAATAATAAAATAGCTACAATAATATAATCTAATTATATTACTTATTATTTACATAATCGCGTAAAATATGTTTTGTTAATTTGTAAACTTTTAGAGATAAATAATATATGTACTAAAATTAGTATGTGACATAAAACAACATATGGAATATATACATATGTGTTGTATGTAATTTTTAAGTATATACGTATACTTATGATTAGCTAAAATACCTTAATATTCATATTTTAGGCTAAAATACGCTGAAAAAATGAACCAAAAATCATAGAAAAATAAGTGAATTAGTTGGGAAGATGAGAATTTAGGCATGGCAAAGCAGGGACAAATGTTTAGGAATAAACCAAGTTATCATGCAAGAATTTAGAGTTTGAATTTAAAGGATTATGCATTGAGGAGAGAGAAAGAAATCCATTTACATATCTAAATAGTTTGGAAAATTCAAAAAAACCTCTCCAACAATTAGTTCATGCAAAGTAGGAATTAGGAAAATTAAGTGATGGATTTAGGGATTTAAAGAAGCAAATTAGGAAGAAATACAAAAAATAGGTACAATCTGAGTAATAGAGGGTTCAAAAGCTAAAGGGTTACTGGAGTTTAACCACCATCACCAGCAAAAGCCACACCTACTACTTAGTGGTTCCGATAAGGTGGGAGTAATTGTTAGTAGATGGAGCTTCAAGTTCCAGTAAGTGTCCGTTTTTATCTGATTTTGTAAAATTTTTTTTAAATACCAAATATGCCTATAAAATTATGAAAAAAAAAATTATTTTTGCATATTTTTCTATATAGAATTTAGGAAAAATGTCACTTTGCATAAATTTAGTAGCTAACATATAAGTTCTTAAGAAATCGGAAAAATCAGATTATTTTCAAAGTTAAAATAAATAGGGTAAATGACGTAATTTCCACTTCAAAATTTTTCTACAACCCAATCTAAGTTAATATTAAATTGCTATATGAAAGTTTTTCTTGAAGCTATTTTTTATATTTTATTTGATTTTGGAGCCTTAAATTATGCTTAAAATAGTGCTTTTAATAAAGAATGATGTATTTCTTTGAGGAATGTCACTTAGATACTAAGTTTGATTCAATATTAGAGAATCTGTACTGTTCTTGAGTAGTAAAGTGAGAAGTTATGGAAAGTTGTGTATTGGCCTTAAAAGGTGAAGTTGGTAACTTAAATATTTGGGTTAGATTGGGATAAATTGATGAAATATGATGTATCGTATGATGAGTTAAGAAGTAAAGAAGCTAAGGAAGGTTTGTTGGAGTGTTACTTATTGCTTTAAATTGATTTCATAACTGTAAATTGAAGGAAAGTTAGTAAATTAGTTAATTATAGAACATCGATTAAAGGAAAGGATGATTCGGAGGATTCTGTGAATGAATTTTTCATAAGAACGACACTTAGAGAGTAGGTCAAAAGCAAAACTTAGGAATAAAATGTAAAAATAGGGGAAGTAGAAGATTAGTGAAAGGATGATTCTATTAAAAACTTTAAAGATAACGTACTCAGAAGGTAGCTTAGAGGATAACGTAATAAGGGCTTAACTTAAAGAAATTCAGAGATTGTCTTAAAGGATAAATCTAGCGTAACAAATAACCTTTATATAGCTCAGAGAGTAACTTAAAGGATTTTTAACTAAAGAAAACCACTATAAATCTACTCAGAACTTAACTGAGAGGATTTTGTCGATTAGGGTAACTTATAAACTTTAATGAATGGTAAAGAAATCACGATTTTTAAGTGGAAAAAACTTATGAAATTTATGACTAAAAACCAAAAACATATAAAACAAACTAATGACTAATGAATTAAGGCTTGAAAACTAATCTATTGTATATTTCTAGGGACAATAGAAGATCAATGAGGTAACTATCAAGAGTAAGTTACCTATAGGTGTAGGTAAGTTGGAATCGATGCTTTATGGTATATTGAAGTATCATATTAGGATACTTGGAGAAGTAAGAGTGCTTGTTTATGGTTATAGCTAGATTGGTTCTACGTATACTATGTGTATGCTTGTGATATTGATTGATGATTGAGAATAGATTTTCGAGTACTATTTTCTACTTGAATTTATTATGTTTGGAGTATGTAAACTTGGTTACTCACCTTATAATCTAAATTAATCTTATGTTGACTAAGATCTTACCTAACATTCGTGATGACTTAATAGGGATAACAATTAAGTTATTAGACTAAATACCGACACTTTAATGGGGATAGTAGAAATGGCCATTTCCCCATCCTTAGTCGAATTAAGTGATAGGAGAGGGGGTTTCGATAAGGTTTGGAACTATGGTTCGAATGTTGTTTAGGGAGGAGGGTGTTCTCTATTGTACAAGCTTAAATTTAGTTTGATGATATCGCGTTAAAACTCATCGAAATTCAGGTTAAAGTGGACATAATTTCTCTAACTTTACAACAAACCGATTAAACATTATGTGATCTATCATTTGCTTATTACATTTTCAATTAATTAATGATTGAATAACTATGCTTATAATGTACTCTTATGACTCCGTCCCTTCTTACTGAGTTAGTTAAGTTCACATCTCCATAGATTATTTTGCAGGTATGGAATAATACTCGAAAATACCTCGTTACAATTGTTCGTAAGTTAGTTTCAACTAGAAGCATGCAAACGGGCTTTGGCTAGTGGGCTGGTTTGTTTAACCTGCTTTTAAAACGGGTTTGGCCTAAGGTTTTTTGGGTCGTTCAAAAGCGGGCCAAATGAGCCTGACCCATTTTACTTGCAGGCCAAAGTGGGCCAGTTTGGGTTGGCCCATTTAACCCATTTATACCTTTGGCTCGTAGGTCAAGCCATTTAACCCACTATTTAAACAGGTTAAGGTCGAGATTTTTTTGCTCATTTAAAATGTGGGCCAAATGAGTTAAGCTAATTTAACCTACAAGTCAAAGTGGGCTGGGCCAAGTTGGCCCATTTAACCCACTTGCACACCTCTAGTTTTAACGGGATGGAAAATGAAGTGTTGCAGTCTAATGAATGGATCAAAGCTCATGTTACTTTTGTTTCTCTTTTGTAAGAGGATTATAAGGTCTTCCTAAGAGACTTTATAGTCTTTGTTGGCTCACTGTTATATATATTATATGTAATGTAGTTCTCCTATGGAGATGTACAATTTCTTTTAAAAACTTTGGAACTTTTAAAGTATATAAAGTTATGTAAAAGAACCGAACTATCTATATATATGAGAAAATGCATTTTGTAAAATGTTACTCCACAAATCTTATGTATTACGGGTGCCCATTTGATTGCTTGAAAGCCAGTTGAGTCATCATTCGCTTTGTATGGACTATACATGTGTTAGTAGCTAAAGAAAGTAGCTTCTAACCTAAATTGATTTATATAGCAGAGCTGTTATGACTCCTCAAGTTCGGGACATGACAATTAGGACGAGTCTCGTCAAAAGGTACTTGCAATCTTTCTTAGAGCCTTAAAAGCTATTGCTCCTGGTAAGAAAGGGAATTCACCATAAGTTCAACTGAACAATAATCAAAGCCAAGGGAATATAACAAAATCTCTTTACTAAAAACCTTCTAAAGTTTTTTCAAGGTCTCATGTTGAAATTGAATTTCACAATGAAAGAAGAAATCCTAAGATGAGAACTTCAATAATAAAAGACATATAGTTGAGATGAATCAGTTTAAAAGCAATATAAGGATTTAACCAAAAATTCTATCCTTATGATGATATATATTAAGGCTTTGTATTCAAAATGAGATCTCCAATAATTTAGTGTATAACTACATGTAAAAGAGTTGGAAAATCAAAGTTAATAACATACTTGGCATGTAATCAAACAAGTTGTGATAATCTCTTTTAAACAAAATTACCCTTGAAATTTGTATAAAACTGAATAATACATGAACCTTAAATTGTTTCTAATTATGGGTACTCCAATTTTTAAATAATTTTGATGATATACGGATTATAGGAAAGTTGTGTTTCAATTTCAAATAAGAGAAGAAAGGAGAGTTGAGCTTCTGTTGGTTTAAATTGATCTTACATGAGGCATGAGTTTTGTTTTTGTTAGGGGGATAAGGTATATTGCTAAATGTGAGATACAAATGCTCATCGTTTCAATAAAGCTTATATCGCATTTGTAGAGTGCGATATAAGGTATTATATTTGCACAAGCTAATATTGCATTTATCAAATGTGATACCAAGCCGCTTATCTCGCATTTCTTAAATGTGATATAAGGCTTGGCAAGTTGTGTTTTGATATGGCTAAGCCAATATCGCATTTACCAAATGCAATATAAGGCATGAAAAGTTGTGTTTTGATATGGCTAAGCCAATATCGCATTTACCAAATGCAATATAAGGCATGAAAAGTTGTGTTTTTGGCTTGGCCAAGCCTATATTGCATTTTAGTAAATGCGATATAATTCTTAGCCTAACTTACGTTTACCAAATACAATGTAAGGATTAGTAAATTGTATTTTTGCACAACTAAGCCTAAATGTGTTATAAGTCTTAACCTATATCTTATTTAAAAAATGCAATATAAAGATTGGCAAAGTTACATTACTATGGCTAGGCTTATATTGCATTTAATAAATGCGACAAAGTTTTAAAAGGTGTCTCACATTTTGTAAATGCGATATAAGCTAGGTACTAGTTTGCTAATATCGCATTTTGAATATGCGAGATATATGTAGGGCATTTCATAGCATCTTCTAAATGTGACATAGCCTTGGTATTCTTGTTATTTTTTTCATCCAATTCATATTTGTGTAATTTTTTTTTTCAAACGTTAGTGGACATGTCTCTCACCCTCTTCTCCATTCTAAAATCTCCAATCTATCACCCTATATCTATTTTCAAAAATATAGCCCGAAACAACATATCTAAAATCATTATCATTCTACGACATCACTAAAAACCCGTTTGAGTTAATAGGCCAACATCTAAGTGACGCAAATATGCCAACATGAAAGAAGTTCCCTACTGAGCATTTTTTCTTTTGTCTTAGGATGTTTTGTTCAATTCCAGCACTTGCGTTCTAACTTTTGTTATGATATCATTTAATTTTATCTACTAATCTACATGGTCAATTAACCAAGGCCATGCAAAAGAATCAATTAAACCAAATCAAATATATGCTTCTTCTTTTTTCCTACAATGTGATATAAAAGATTCAAAATCGAATCAAATAAAAAATTTATGATTTATTCAAAAGGATAAATTGAACCAAACTGTTTTGTAAAAGCATAGTAATATTTTACTTGTAGCTAAAAATATCTTTTTTGTAACATAATACTTAAAAAGAATTTGTAGTTTAAATTTATTAAAATATATATTTATTTAACTTTCATTACCATAAGTTATATATAATAATTGTTAATAGACATAGGAAATTTCTTAATAGCATGAACATTGACTTCATCATCATCATTATTATTAAAAAATGAATATAAAACTTTTCATATGAAATTACATATTATGTATATATACTTTTGTAAATTACAAAACATTGTTCAATTAATATACCAAATTGGATCAAATTGAAGTTTTATTGTTTAATAAAATGCCTAATCCAAACATACAATTTGGTTTAAAACTAAAAAATCAAACTGCGTTTTAATCATTTCGTTTGGTTTAATGGGAAAACTAAATCAAAGCAAATAGTGTCTACTTGATCCTACTTTCAATCTTTTTTAACATTTTCCTAATTTGATGATATTTGCCATGGGGAACTACTTAACAAAAATATTGGCCTTCTCTTTTATCTACATCAAGATTTAGCTTCTTTCATGTGTATATGCTAATGGTTAAGAGAATTCCTTCAACATGCCATATAAGAGCATTTTTATTATCAACTATTATAGCTCATAAAAAACTTAGAGACCATAATGGAAGGGAAAGCACAAACTGATCAATATTTGGGTGTAAGTTTAATAAGAAGTTGAACTTTTAACTAGTTAAAAGAATGATCAATGTTTCATAAAGTGATTTAAATATGATACTATTTTATTACAAATAAAATAGAAAAAATAGCAAAAAAGTATAACAAAATAATAAAAAACTGAAATCTTTTAAAAAAGAAAAGCAAGACAAAATTAAAAAGAAAGAAAACAAAAAGAGAAAGTCCTGGGTTTTCCTTTTTAAATTTCAATGATGGATTGTATGATTCGCTTTCAAAAGTAAGTCAAGACCCATTGCTAAAAAATGACCTTTTTGGCTACCCAAGGCTCAAAAGGAATTTTTCAAAATTTCCACCATTTTTCTATCTTTTAGTTATTTATTTATTTTTTGTGTTATTTATTTTTTTATAATTTTTACTTTTTATGATTTTCTTTATTTTTCTATTTTCAGTTTCAAGTTTTTTTTTTTACTATTACAAAATTTTATTCCCCCTTTTGCTATTTTTCAATTTTATTTGTAATTAAATAGCCCCATCAACATCACATGCCAATTTTCAAATGACATGCTAAGTCAGCTAAGTTTGACAATGTTATTGTGGCGATTAGTGGAATCTCTTATTTGAAGAACTTTGTGAAAATGTTGATTCTTTATTTTAATTAGATGAAAATTTATTCTCCTGTTTGAACTTACTTCAAATGTAGATCTTATCCAATATAATTTTCCCTTAAGATAAAGTTCATGGGGGAAACTTTTTTGTGGGTAAACTCCTTGCAGGGAGATGACAGAAACCATGTGTTTTTTACTACTATAGAGTATAAGGAGTTTAAATTCTATCATAAAAATAGACTAATCCCTTTTAAGTTATATTTTGGGTAATAGATTAGGGTCTTTAGATTGGACAATAAGATTAAGAGGAAAATGGAGTTGTAGAATGAATTAAGGTTTCAAGTTGGGGAAAAACATTGTTAAGGATTAATGGAGTATTGACCTTTAGGCCAATCACTCACGCTAGACTCCGAAGCCTATAAGGGCTAACCAAGTGAACCCTAAGTATGCAATCAACTAAAGATGAACTCCACTACTAGGTTGGGCCCTGGTTAAATTCCTTCCCTGCTCAATTGTCTACAAGATGGTCCGAGCTATTGATGCCTATGTTCCTAACCTTTAAGCTGCCCCATCTGCCAATCGACCTCTAGGCCATTGACCTGCTTAATACCGACCTTCAAACTATCATCTACAGATCTTTTGACTCTCAACTTGCCGAAGCTTGTCGTACCTTAACCCTACTCTTGAAAGTTGAGTCTCAACACTTCCCTAGTAGCTAAGGCTGATCTTTAGCTCTCTCTAACTAGATCCTATGCTAGAATATGGCATCAACAAATCTCAACTACATGTACTTCTCTAACAATTGTACTATTATTCCTTTTGCATGATTTTCTTTTATACCCTTTTAAGCATGTATTAGTTGAATTTGTAATTACATTTATAGTCTTTTCCCTTTCCATTTACTATGCTTAGATGCTTATTATAAATTGCATCTTATTATGTAATCTGAAATCAACACATCATTTATGAAGAATATTCAATATCTTTCTCTTCAACTTGTGAACATTTCTCTAAGTTTCCTATACACTTTTATCTAGTTGGATTTAGTAGCTACGGTTAGTGGCAAGTGGACCTCTTTCTTCATTTGTGAGTTATATGAAGTGAAGATTGAGTTATGTTGGATCCTTTGGTGAGTAACATCCGTGGGGTGCTTGACATTTTGCTACTGTGTTACACCTTTTGCTGTAATTTCTTTACTAATGTGAAGAACCGATTTATCTCATGTTAAGTCCTAAGTGATAACTTATCTTCTCAAGCAAACTAGGGACACGTGCTCGACACATCAACATCTAAGTGTAAATTAAAATTTCAATATTATTACAGCCATGACAGATTCTCTATTTGAACTATTTAATAAAGCGATTGTAAAAGTTTGATCTTCTATTTGAACTTGACACTAGACGTTAATCTTTTACATATAACTTTTCGAAACTCTTCATCCATTTCAATTCATTTCTCAATTTTCCACTTTTACCTTTAATTACCACACACAACATTTCACCCTTTCCCATCCATTTCTCTCGATTACCTTTCACTCCTACTTAACTAAATACCATAGTAGGCTTCTTTGTTCAAAACCATTTTGAGCAAATCTTTTGTCCATAATATTAGATAACACTTAAGTCTTGTAATTTGGTTTTGAAGAAAACAAAACATATATTACGTATTTACTAATATGTTTATCAAGTGTACAAGTTGTTTAAGTTTTTAATTTTAGAAAATAAGTAATTTGAAGATGTAAGTTGAACAACTGATCAAATTAAAGACCTAGTTCCACTTATCAAATATATTTAGGTAATATATTTAACGTATTCCACTCAAGTTGGATTTATATCCGTGGGGATTAACTTTTACTAAGTATGGAATGGAGATGAATCTATGGAAAATTTGTTCTTATTGTTGAGAAATTATAGAATATTTTTATCAATTGGTGCTTCATCAGCTTAAATAGCAACGGTTGACTTTCAAATTTTATCATGGCAATGGAATGCCATTACACTCGATACATGCCGATGAATATGAGTATTTCTATTAGCTAGTATTATTTAATTCAATGTGGGAATATTCATTAATTTTATCAAGCTAAACATGGTCAAATCTAAGTGGTAGCACCTAACGATCTATGAATCTTATTTTCTTAGTTGATTCATGAGAAGGATATTCAAGTCAACATTTAGTTCATTCATGTGACAAGCATGTGATGATATTTCAAAAAGCATCTCTTATGTGAGCAAATTGAACACCGTTAGGCTCTACCTTTTCAGCACTCTGGCCTTTTCGAAACGTCGTCTTTTTAGGCTTCTTCCTTTTTCAAGCACTCTGATATTTCACCAAGCTTGAATATGACTGTTACAAGAACATACAACAAAGTCGATCTCTCTAAGTTCATAGACTCACCTAGGTACAATTCGTACTAAGTTGACCTAACTTAAAACCAGGCTGGGTCTAGGGCATCGCCTAACTTACCCTTAAGTCGATCTTATGGTGCTCACCTATTTCAATAGAATCTCATACCACTTATGAGTGAGCCAATTTGACTTAACCTAACTTACCCCTAAGTTAGGTTTGTAATGTCACGCCCCGAAGCGGCAGAGTCGCAACAGCCTCGCCGTGTAAACCACCCTAAGATAGAAGTTGGCTTCACAACCGCTATCCTAGACCTGATCTACACAAGGCGTCCACAACTAACCTGCTTTGAGGTAAACAATTTGTAATTTAAATAAATCATTTACCTATAAAAGTGAGGAATTATATATATACGTTATCACTCTATTATTGCAGTTAAAGTTTACAACATTTCTCTATAGTATATTCCCTAGTTATTACATCACTCGGAAATGAAAAATAATTCTAAAATAAAAACTTAGACCTTAAAATATGTATTTATTCTTCAATGTTTTTTCTCACTCCCCAGGATCCAGCAGTTGCTAGCTTCAGAGTAATTGGTTGCCGCTTCTTAGTCAGCACCTGCACGATGTCTATAGGGATGTGAGCAACTACAGCTCAGTAAGTTAGGACGGAGAACTTAAAACTATACCATACACACAATAAGGTTTTCAATCACTTATTAGGTGCAATGCATGTGCAAGCAAATGCCATCGCACGACGTTGTCCGGCCCGTCGTGAGATTAGAGAAATTACGCCCGCTCTAATCCGGGTTGAGGAGTTACCGTTAATGCAACAGCTCACGACCAAACCCAGGCTTGTGTAATGGAGACCTTGCTCCTCCCGCGACTACCTTCGAACCACTGTCTTCATCCCCGCCGCGACCTCCTCTCCTGTCACTTAGTTCGACTGAGGATGAAGAAGGGACCATTTTGCAATCCTGCGCTATCCCTTCCGAAGGGGTCGGTATTTGGCCGGAGAGTCCTAAATCCCCTAACGGGTTGCCATGCATGTTCGATTATGATTACTGGTCGTATATTTGATTAAGTTCAATTTAGGGTGATCAATCATTACATACAATTCATACAACATGTGCTAAGCAACAAACAGAATCATCACATCACCCATAATCAAGCACATGCACACATTCAACTATCTAACAAGCACAACCAAGCATAATCTTAAGCCTCAAAAAATACAGCAGCGTATTAATCTCAACTTACCTCGACTCCTCGCTCGCTCACTCGAGGTCCGATTTGCTCAGGCCATCGCCGATTATCCCTATAATACGAACGAGGTTTCAGCTTTTCATATAACTGTTATAGATTCGTTTTATCCTATAATGCTTATTGTTAGGTTTTGTTTACGGTTTAATATGCCTAATTATCTAGGTATTAAGTCTTTTATAATTATTCTAGGTTTAGGTTTAGGTTTAGGTTCGGTTTTCGCATCGATTTCTGAACCAGGTTTTTAGTTCGATTTTAAAGTAATGTTTTAGATTCCAACCCTAAAAATCTGTTTCAACCTATAATGTGAAATTAATCACATTACTTCCCGATCTCCTATATACCATTATTACTCCTAGTCAGTATTTTATTCCATCCGGTACACTTAAATCCCTATTTGTGTACCGAATTTACTCCTAATGTGAGAAATTTTTACATTTTTCATATAATTACATAAATTCAAGTTTCTTATCAGATTTATTATATATCCCTATTATTTATATAATATCAATTTTTATCCTAATATTTTCTATTTATTATATTTTCAAAAATTACACATTATGCATTATTACATATTATGCACATAATGCATTTCTAATATTTCTATTACCCTAATTACCATCTCTAACATAAATTATCACTTCAAAATGTCTAAATTCATCCTAGATCAAGTTTTACACCTAATTATTCTAATTTACAAAATTAACTCATAATTTACTATGTTTTTCTATTACTAATTTACTACATAATTAACCTAATAATTACATCTAACACCCTAAATGCTATAAGTATCATACTCCATCAGATCTTAACATCCTAAAACATGTAATTATTCACTAAATCAGAAATTAATCATTTAATTACATAATTAACCCTAAATTACCCATTTTATGCCTCTTTTTAGAGCCTAAAAATTATCTAAAAATTTCAAAAATTAATTTTTGAAAAAGGGCTTCATAGCACTGTTCTATGTCACATGAGCATCCTACAGAAAAATTTTGAGCCCCAAACTACATCCCTAAGCCTATTTAATTTCCGGTTTAATCATGCTCGGTTTTGAACAATTTGCTAAGGACCCTATATTTTCAGACATAATTAAACTAAATCAACATTTTTCCTTAAATATACATACAATAAAACCTCATAATAACAAGTTTCATAATTTTCTGGGCAAAATAACTAATTTTACAAAATTATACAAGAATTGGGCTGGAATTTGGACTCACCAGTTCAGGTGGCTCCGGCCACCGCGGGCCGCCGTGGCCTTATCGGTCGGCCTGGGCGCTGCCACCATCGTGTGGTGGTGGTGGCCGTCCACTCCCAGCTCCTTGTTTGGTGTGGGTTCCCTTTAAAACCCCTAACTATACAGTTTTTCTTATTTTTTTTTATTTTTCTGGATTTTCTCTCGAATTTTCGACTCTCTCTAATTTTCTCTGATTTGTATCTGTCCAAATGAGCTTCTGAATTTTTCTTGCTATTTATAGACGAATTTTGTAATTATTATGCATTAATTTGACAAGATTTTGTCAACTCTCCTTGATTTTTGGCTTTTTGTTTGTCCAATTCTTATTGGATAATTTTTCTTTTTCTGATTTGAACCTGCCACGACCTTATCTTGCTTCAGTTATCCACTTCTGATTTTTTTCTGATTTTTCTATAATTATTTTGTATTTTTCTTTAATTATTTACTTAATTTTCAGCCTATTTCACTAATTACGCGTATTTTTATCTACACGTAAATACATGTAGGGTACACGTGAACATTCCTAAATATTATTTTGGTCATTCTAAAATTTTTAGTATACATATAATCTATCTCTAATAATTTACTAATTATTATATTACACTTTTTGCCTTTTTGGTAATTAGCAGGTATTATGCTTAAAATTTGAAAATTTTATAGTCTCCTATTTTACTACTTATTTTCTTAAATTTAAGTTTACAGGGTCATTTTTACTGGTATCTTGTTAAATAGTTTATAATTTGGGTGTGATCGGATCCTTTAGCCGATCGCCCTAAACCTTGGATTCTAAGTTCAATCTTACGGTTACTTGGCTGAACTTTGGGGCTTACACGTAGTACTACTGCACTAACAAGAGCACTACTGAGCTTTCAAGTATCTGGCTTCTTTAGCTTAAGTCCAACTATTCGACTTAATTTATCTACCTCATCATTTTGACTAAGCTAAAACTCCAGCTTACTAGCTTCCACTCACTCTCATCGAGCAATGGTTCGACTTGGAGCCTTAGAATTGATAAACATTTATGGGTTAGCTTCGGGTCAAAGATGCATTCAGACCTCAATAAGATACTTATTTATTTAACTAGATACACCTTTTCTAATCTAAAAGATTTGACCCAATATATGATTACTCATATCCTTTCTAAAATATCTCATAGGAGATGAGGCTCCTAACTAAAGGGACTATCTCTCTATCTCCCCCCTCTCCTTTATACATTAGAGTCTCCACTCTTTAGGAGTCATGCTGATTTAAGTATTAGAGTGGTCGTACTAAAGGTAGCAATTTTTGGTTTTGCCAGAAATTGCGTAATGAATAGAGACATAATCAACAATTTTCCAATCTTTAATGAAAATTACATGTTAACATTTGGCACCATCTATGGGAAATAAAGATTTGAAATCTGTTGATATGTTCTCCATTCTATTTCTATTCCCTTCAATAAGCTTTAATGCGTACAGGAGTCTTGGTAATGGCCTTCAATTTTAATAATTCTAGCAATTCTCACTTAAATACCTATACTTGAAAAATAGCATGGATTGAGTTGAAGTCTAGTGCGTGAAACCCACAAATACATACACACATCATGCATCATACACACAATATCACATGCATTTACATAATAAGAATATCAGATAATCCATTTAATTATCTCTTATTAGCTAAAAAATAGCATAATCTAGGATCATTTGCAACTAACCCAAACACAAAAAAGCTAATAACTCTACTTCATAATTCTTAGGTTAAGTGATTAGTAGTGTGGCCCTCATTTAGTTAGTACTGGGGACGCTAGCACTGTGGCCCTTAGATACACCTAACCTAACTAGTTTCGAGATACTAGTATTATTACCCTCATACACTGGTATCGTAGACACTTAATTTTTGCCCTCTTTATTTTATTTTATTTTATTTCAATAAGTTAAAGAGTCTTAAATCAAGAAAAACACAAAAAAATAGAAAATTAAAGAAATTTAGAAAAAAACAAGAAGTTTAGAAAAATACAAAAAATAGAAAAAAAAGAAAAAGCACAAAAAAATATAGGAAAAATATTAAAAAATAGGAAGGAAGAAACACAAAAAAATAAGAAATTTTGAAAATTGAAAAAGTCATAAAAAATTGAAAATAGAAGATTTAGGTAATTTAGAAAATAATCATTTAGTAAAATAGATTTTTAATTTTAAAAAAGGGGAACCATTGAGTTTGAGCTTGAGCTTAGATTTGAATCTAACCTAGACTGACTTAGTAATTGCACGTATGGATACAGTACAGACCAACGACCTAATAGATAAGCTTGTGGACTTATATTTGGGTTTGGCTTGGAGGTTAAGGGTTCGATTCTCATCAAAGGCAAAGAATGCCTTTTATTTTATTTTATTTTTTCCTACATCTTACGTGCTGCCACATGTCAAAGAATCACTAGGCTACGTGTTTGCTCGTGATACGTAGCACTCCGTAATTCATTTGGACAACACATTTTCTTTCCCCCTATTTTCTTCTCCCTTTTCCTTTTCTTCCTTTCACTTTCTCTC